>CM065367.1:19553959-19836459 GCA_033032245.1 Poecilia picta | reverse complement strand
ATCTTAACTAAACCCACATGCAAAGTCCAGCAAAATAAAAAGTAAAAAAAAAAAAAAAAACGTTTTATTGGTGTTTCTATAGGTTTGAATAACGAATCGGCCACATGAAAATGACGCATTTGAGTTAATTGGACGCACACCTGCGGGCATACTTAAGATCACCCTGCTTTCATATTTGGAAGGTCAAAAGGAATCAGTCAAGATATCAGGAAGAGAATTGTGCAGCTGCACACGCCTGGTTCCTCCTTGGGAACAATTTACTGATGCTTGAAGGTGCCGCCTTAATCTACTCAAACAATTATATGCAAGCATAGACATGATGGGAATGTCCAACCATCATAATGCTCAAGGAGGAGACGGGTTCTGTGTCCCAGCGATGAACGCCCTTTGGTTCTGACATGTGCAAATAGACCCCAGAACAAAATCCAAAGACCATGTGAAGATGTTGGCTGAAGCCGTTAAGACGGCATCATTATCCACAGTGGAACACGTCCTGTATCGGCATGGGCTGAAGGGCCAGTCAGCGACGAAGAAGCCTTCATGTCCAAAGAAACACGAGAAGCCGGATTGCAGTGGGCAGATGCACACAGCAACAAAGACGTTTGATTTTGGAGACGTGACCTGTGGTTGGGTAAAACTGAAGCAGAACTGTTTGGCTGTAATTACATTTGGAGGAAAACGATGCTCGTAACACTCTAAACGTGACGTATGGGGTTGGCAGTTCATTGAATAGGTGGCATCATGAGAAAAGAAAATTGGAGCAAGTAAAAGCTTGCTCGCATACTGGTCATAACCCTACAAGTACAGTCAAAGCGGTTTTGAAGTGGCTTCATTTAGGCATGGCCTACAAATCTGACCCGGTTCCACCTGTTCTGTCAGGAGGAAGGAGCCGAAACTCCAGCAAACTGTCCCTGATACTGACCAAGTACATGAGATTCTGAATATGAAGAAAATTACAAAATAAATTTCTAAAAAAGAAAAAAAATATTGCTAAGTTTACTGTCATTTAGCAAATAGAAATAATTTATATAACTGACCAAAAGCAAGAGAAATGTTTTATTTGGTGTATATCCATATCGGGTTTCAACTAATAATTGACCATAAATCCAACTAAGCAGCGAAACCCCCTCTCTTCATGTGACCTCGACAGAGACGCTGTTTCTTTAGAGCAGTGGTACATCATAATGTAGTACAGTAGGTCTTGGCTAATAGAGTCACAGGCGAATAACCTGGAATGACAAATAACGCTCAAAAAGTGCTGATGTTTTCCAAGGCTTTGGCTGGGTGTACAATAAATGATAATGGCTTTCCTGCCAGATGAAGGGGGGAAACGCTGCTGAACATCACACATCATCATCACGTCATTTGCTCCTCAAATTCTCCCTGAAATACAATAAATTCCAGAAAGATTTGGGATCACATAAAAATAATAAGAATAAAAAAAGATTCTAATTAGAAATTTTTTTTTTTTTGCTTTGTGACTTGTCCAAAAACTTGCCCTTGGACTCATTTATATTATAATTGATAAAGAATGTAAGATTATGTTGCATAATAAAAAACAGAGGATCACTGTAAAAACATGGGAAAGCAGCAACACTCAGAGCTACGTGATTACTTTGGCTTAAGCTGTTTTCCAGCCCAGCAGCCATTGAAATCATCTCTAGTCTACCTGCTTTTCTGAGCTCTTTTTGCTCTTTCAGAGCCATACAGCAACAATATTTATATAAAAAAAGACTTTCCCCGTGCGCTTTCAGAAAATATGAGGGGTGTCATAAGATTTTAAAACTCAGATGTGAGGATGTGCATAAATCTTCTGAGCTGAAACTGATCCACCCTGAAGCGTGTCTGTCTGCTGGAGCTGCTGTCTGTGAGCCGGTGGGTGTGGCAGGGCAACGTAACCCAACAACGCCACCTCAGATCTGCCTCCCTTGTCGCCACCTAGCGGCCAAACAGAGCGTCACATTTCCTGGGTACTTTTTTTTTTTTTTTTTTTTACATTTATTTATTTATTTATTTATTCAGTCACGATTTCCCAAATTCATCAAAGTGTACATCAGTGTTAAATTGCTGCTGTTTAAATTTGTGTTATTGAGATGATTTCTTCAAAGTAAAAACCCAAATTTGATGCCCAATTTTCTTATCAAATCCAGTTTATGAAATGACTCACAATCTTTTCTACAAAACATCACAGTGCTGAGAACAAAAAGGTTTAATGTGAATCTATTTAAGAGGCTTTTTATGGTCGCATGGTGATTTAAATAAATAAAATTTAAAAAACAAGTTATATGGTAATTTTTTCCACAGCTTTTTAAATAAGTGGTTTTTTTTTCTTTTTTTTAAGATGCCAAATAAAATCAGAGTAGCAGAAGACAACAAGACAACACATCATTCAGGTAGCTGGCAAAATATGCAGTGGTGTCCTCAGGACAAAGGTTTAACAGTAGCCGGTGATTGTATTTATTAAACTAGTGCCACCGTGTGTTTAAACGACAGTACTGCAACAGCTAAAAATAAATAACCCCCGGGAGTTGTGGCCAGATTTCAGAGATGAAAGAAATGAGTTTAGAAAGCCCATGCGTAACAAAAGCTAATTTATTTGACAGCTGAACATTAGTGATTTATAAAAGAGAGAAACACATAATCAAAACATTAAGTATTAGCTTAATGTTTTTTGTTTTAAATTGAGGCCTGGATGTTTTGCTCCAAATACAAAAAAAATGTTTACTGAAAATGAGAATAGGCCTCTGATTAAATTTATTATAAAGGGTTAAGAGTGAATAAGAGATAGACACAACGGTTGTAATTCTTTTAAAAAGCTTCTCACTCCTTTAGTGTTTTTTCTGACTTTATTGTGAGCTCATGATGCTAACATATGATGCCTTCACTGCTCAAAGACATCTAACTTTTTAGATTGTGGCAGTGCAGTACTAATTTTATGGTTAAAATGGCTAAATTATTCATAAGCAACGTAAAATTATGTTAAATATTAGAATAAAAGACGAGATGAACAAAAAGAAATTCATAAGTTTGTTTTTTTAATTCACAGATCAAATTTGAATCATTACAGCACAACAGAACGTTGTCCATGCAATAAATCCCTCATCCCTGCCATTTATTACAGTATCGCTCTCAAAAATGGCACAAACACAAAAGATTCAGTTCAGTGGTCATATATATATATATATATGTAATTAACATTATGAACAAAATATAAAATCAGCATCTGTCTTTGACATCAATACAAAGTGGCTGCAATATAACATCTTTTTGCATCTATGTTCAAATACACAGAGCAGGTACTATGCAGTGCAAAGTTTCCATAAATTTCTCATTATGGAATTGCATAATAAATACCAACAGACCCTTAAGACTGATGACTCAAAACCAGAGTGCCAACAGAGGGGGGGGGGGGGGGGGGAAACAAAAAACAAACTCACTTTAAGACGAAATAAATAAAGCCAAAACGGGCTGCTCTGCTCTGCTCTGCACGATGCGATGTTACGGACGCGAGAAGCCCGTCTAACCAGCGTCACGGCAACAGAGCTCGACTGAGCCAAACCAGTCGGCTTGAAGAAGTGTGGCTCAGTAAGTTAAGTGCGAGTCAGGCTAACTGCTTCTGGCGTCTAAATCAGGAAAAAGCTCAGCTCTGCTACGTCTCTGCCAACAAACACTGGTGCAGTTAAAATCCTGGTGAAATGGGTCGCAATGTCCACATCGTTCAGATCCCTTCATACGTCTGCGTTACGACGACTGGCCAAAGGTCACAGTTTATCAATTACAGCATGAAGCCAAGAGACATAAATCGCATAAAAATCCTGATGCATTGTTTTGAAGAATGGGTGCTTTCCCCCCCATAATTTCGAATTAGCGTAGGGAGCAAATCTAAATTTTAACTCACAACGTAGCCATTTTGAAAAGCAGTATCGTATGGCATCGGGATAAAAAGAAATGTCTTTAACATGGCGTCCACATGAAGGGTCTGGTATTTTCTAGGTAAATGTTTGTAGAGAGCTAAAATCTTCTTCATGTCTTGTGTTGACAGGCTATTTGTTGCAGTTAGAGCTCAAATGTATCTGCCTTATGATAAGAGCCCTCAGTTTTCCTCTATAACAACCGTGAGAGAGCAACAGCCACTTTTCACCTTGTGCTTCACACTTCTCCATGAACCAATTTGCGGTCGGCCTCAGTTCGGGTTACCTTTGCTCATCCCTGCTTCAGGGAGCAGAGTCACTGCCTGTAATTTATCTCTTAAAATATTCTTTTGACGTCTCTCCAATTCTCCAGCATTCCCAGTCTTTGGTTCGGAGCAACAGCTTTTCTCCCTTTCCCATTTATTTTTGCTGAGCTGCTTTCATGTGCTGTCTTTATTCCTCTTTTTTCTTTTTTTCCCCTTTTTGTTGCCCCCTGGTTCTTTCTCCTCAGTGCTGCAGGAGGAAGTTGGTCGCCATGTTAATGTCGTTATTTGAAGCTCTGAGGGCCTCGAGGGCGTCGATTCTGGAAAAGCCCATTTCCACTAACCGAGCAACCTGCGGAAAGTTGCACAGTTAAGAGCGGGACGCCAATAAAACTGGCAGTCATTTTGACACAGATCAGGTTTTTCTGCACCACCTGTTCCTCTGCAACAGGAGAGTTTTCCAGTAATGGAGGCTGTGTGGACTGGTGTGCCTGGGCCTCGGGGTGGGGTTGGACTGGAGGTCTGTTCTGTCCTCTGTGTCTCAGAGAGGGAAATAACCTGGTCCACTGCAGCAGCCCACCCTGACATAATCAGATGGACCAAAATGTAATGTCAGGTAGAAATTTTGGTGTTTTAAGGGGGAAAAATGGCAAAAATTCATAAAAGTAGTTAAAAAAACAGCAAAAGAAGGCAAAACATGTTTTTTTTTCTAGATCAGTTTCTTTCAGTAAAAAAAGGCAGAAAATGAAGGTGAGTTTGTGTCTGGTGAAGTTTTGATTAAAACATGTTTGTTCTTCCTTCAGTGACGCTACTCACAGTGGGTAGAGAATACAAAAATTGTACTCATGTGAAATTGGATACGTTTCATAATTAAGTTACTAAAGTAAAAGTAAAAAGTACAGCATAGTAAAAATACTCAAAAGTAATTTTTTCAAATAAGTTACTCAAGTAAACTTATTTGAGTAAATATAATTAATTACTACCCAACTCTGTGCAAAGGTAACAGGCCTATTGATTTACATGTTTTTATAACCTTTTTATTAAAACATATACAAAGGGATTTTCCAGATTCAGGCAACAGAAACAGCTATAGAATTTTATAGCACTAGAATATAAATGATAAACATAAAGACAAAGCCTTGTGTGTCTGGATCTGAGGACCTCCTAGTGTGTGTGGTGTGTGTGTGTGTGTGTGTGTGTGTGTGTGTGTGTGTGTGTGTGTGTGAGTCTACCTGTGGCTGACGTCTGACGTTCCTCCGGGCCTCGTTGTACTGGGCCAGTAGCAGCTGCTGATCGAGCAGATCCATTCTCTGCTGCCTCTGAATGTCCAGAGTGGCTCCCATCCCCAGAGGCGTCTCATCGTTGGGCTGGGAACCTGGAGAATCACAGGCGTGAACAACTTTCATAGAAACACATTTTGCTAAGAGCTGCGCATGATAGGGGGAACGTTGTGAGGACGAAACGCAGAGCCGCTTTGTTGTTTATGTTTTGAAACGATGCTTTGCTACGTACTATAACTTTAATAACTTGCAAAAACTTTTTTTGTTGTTTCTAAATGGACCTTTATGTTTAATTGTAAACATGACAAATTGTCAGAAAAACAGAACCTGACAAAACAAATGACATTTTATCTTTTAAGTGCCAAAAAAAAAAAAAATTATATATATATATATATATATATAGTAACATTACAATGTAGTAATGTAGTAATAACTGAACCTAAACACTTTGGGACCATTTTACTTTGGATATAGCCAGCACTATGTGATCAAGTAGCAACTAATCTTAGACCCAATATAATAGACCCAAATAAGACCCACAATGGTCATCAGCAGATTTTATGATGGTGTTGAAAAGTATCCCCATATATTTTAGCTGTGTTCCGATGCTGGACTCCAACAATGTTACCCAATGTAATCTCTTGCTCGACACGCTTGTACCACGGTCTTTGGATACAAACTTTTTACAATGAGCCATCTGATATTTATAAAATTATCTTTCCAAACGTAAGCAGAGTGCTAAATAGGTATCCCACAAGGCTGTGTACTAGGGTCCACACATTGTATTGGTAAAGTATTGATTATTTCCTGTTTTGACAATATTGTTACTTTCTGTTTTGGTTTTGAAACAGATCTCTCTTGAAATTGAAGTCCTGTGAAACGTACCTGCATAAATTATGGTAAAATAAAAAAAGAGGTCATGACCTAATAGTGTTGTTACCATATCTCTATGATTTTATGGCTTTAAAACACTTCTTGTAACAAAACTCTTAAGGAATGGTTTCCTAACCTAATAATTAGCGATTGGACTCACTGGAGAAGAGCGGCTCCAGAATGTACTTTCCAACAGAAGATACCCAGACAGGGACAAAGAAGACCTTCTGCAACCAGAGAGCATTGGAGTGGTACAATCCTCCCGAGATCTGAAAAGCACACATATGAAACGAGAAGACAAAAACTCTAATTTGTGCCAATACAACCGTCTCAGGAATTTCATAATGCTTACATGGGCTAAGAGATCAGGAAAAACACAAAGTATGAGTTGCAAAATGGGATAATGTCAGTTTCACAATAAAATGTTGCAAACAGACTGAAAACTGTTGCAATAAGGAAGATTACCTGGCTTAATGCAACCTTCTGATGCAAAAGTTTTTCTCAATTTAAACGTGACAAAAACGTGCTGAAATTTTGAGACCTTCCTGCTTCTTTGGTCTGAAAGAGAGTCGCTAAGACCTAAAACGCTTCTGAGCATACTGCCTCGTAATCCCTTCGTCTCATTTTAAAGGCATAGTGAAGAACAGAACGATCACTAACCAGTCCACTGAGTGCAAGGAGCCACATGAAGGGACTGGAAGTCAGCAGCTGCAACAGACAACATTTCAAAGAGAAATATTAAAAAAATATTCAAAAAGGTTCTGCTGATTGGAAATTTTTAGTTGTTAAGAACTCAACCACAGGGCAAGTCAGTTATTCATGTACAGACTCTAAATGTGGGCTCACCTGCAGGCCCACTATGTAAACCAGAGTCTTGTTGGTGATGTGGATGTGTCCCAGAACCTGAGTGACTGGCATTCTGGGGATCGACTGGTAGAAAGGCACAAACAGAGAGAAGACCGGAGCGAGCCTGTGGATGGAAAACATCAAAGAGTCAAGATGATTCAAGAAGGACTGAAGCTAATGTATCAATTTTACCAAATAAGGCTTAATAATTTAATAGAGTCTGTCAAAGAACTCTAAATTTGGTGTTGACAGAGATGTGGTTTAATCATTACTTATTTGTTAAAAATAAAGGATTTTCCGCCTATGTTTTATAGAATATAAACATGTTTATTAAATATTCCAAAAACATATACAGCATTTTAAACTGACCTTCAAAACTCCTAAAAGTAACAACAAACTGACTTTTACATGCAGGAATATGAGGTGGACCAGTTTTCTACTCACAGTCCAGCTGGTAGTTCCTCTACTTCATATTCAAACAGGAACTGGAAGGCCTGGGCCAGAAGGAAGTCCACCAGGGCAGAGAGAAACCAAGTGCCTAGCAGGAAGGACTGGAAGGACAATAAAAAACATTTACGATAATCAGAATAACAAACCTTACGCAAAACCAGCGGAGGTATGATAAAACAGGCAACGCTTTGTGGAAGTGAAAATGTTCTCTTCCTTTGAAAGTCATTAATGACAGACAGGCTGGATGGTGATCAAATATGCTTCCTTTATGATTAGAACGGAAATGTTCTGCTTTTTCAGTAATTTTGTCATTACAATAAATAAATTTAAAAAAAGAGGCACAGTGCTGTGAATATCCACAGACAAATATTCTGTTTTTTTCATATTTGAATGTTTCAAATAAATGTTATCAAAAATAATTTGAGCAAATACAAGACAATTTTCATATGAGGATTTTTTTTGTTTGTTTAATGAAAGAAGCCATGCAATATGACTAACCAAACATAATCCTGATTACTTCCAAATCAAGAAATCCTTCAAATACGACCAGTCAGACAACAAAGCTGGCGACAAGAACTGAAATAGCAACACATTGTCCCAGATCTAAAGACATGAGTAAGGGCTGCAAAGCTAATTTTTAGGATTTTCTAATGAACCACAGTGAGAGTAATTGCCTACGATGGTGAACTCCACTGACCAGGAGACCTATAGCATCTTACCTGGAAGGTCACGAAAGAACCCAGAACATCTGATGATCTGCACTCACTTTAGTTAATATCAGTGTTCATGCTTCCATTCCAACAGAGAGAATGGGCAAAAATCACATCAATGGGAAAAGTTCCTATCCAAATCCAACTGCTGACCAAAGGTATTCGCAACAAAAACGTCTTAATGATTCCCAAACCTTTGGGGGGGGGGGGGGGGATCGGAAAATCCTTTTAGGACTGACTGAAACAAAACTGGAACCGTTTAGAGGGTGAGCCAAGATAGCTCGCGTAAAACTAACACAGAATTTCAGAAAAAAACATCATATCATCAAAAGACATGGTGGTGATAGTGTGATGGTCTGTGGCTACTTGGCATGAGGAACCAGTTGGTGACCGTAAGCCCGAGTACAGGAGGGGTTATGTAGCAGCACAAAGCAGAATGATCCAAAGCTGCCGCTACAGGCAACATTCAGGCCTACTATTGATACTTACGGCAAACTTCCTGGTGCCAAACCTCCTCTCAAAGATACGAAAGTTGTAAATCAGCAGGCTGCTGCAGAAGGAGTCCTTCACGTCCAGACAGATCAACCTGCCGCACAACAACCTCCAAACCTGCAGCACACAAAGGAGCAGAGCTCCTTAAACACCCAATGAATGTTTAATATCAAATAAAAAGCATTTTCACAGCATTCAAATGTATTTCCTGCTCAGGGGTCATTGTGTGGCCTACACCTTGACCTCTGAGCTCTAAAAAGGATCACACCCTTCCTGTGTTTACTCGAACCGTTTCAGCCAATACTCTTTATTTTCAAGTTGCCAAGTGCGTTAGGACAAACTTTACTTTATTTGCGCAAAACTTTAAAACATGATCTAGCTACTTTTATATTTATATTTTAAAAAAAAGGTATTCCTAAATGTACATGTACAGAAAACTGTATCTGTAACAACTCAAGATGTGAATATAAACCTAGTAGGTAGGCAGTCATAGCCACCTACTAGAAAGCCTGGTGAATTAAGTAGCTAATGTTTGCTCTGCTGTAGGCAAGACAGAAAAAGGCTCGGAATTGTTGGGTGAAAACTGAACATCTGGCCTCTGGATGTCAGACATGCCTGGTGCTGATGTGCAACAGCCTGCAGGCTGTACACGAACATGTCCTGGTACTGTGGCAGCAGGGTGAGCATCACGGTCAGCCCATTGAGAACCAGCAGGAGGCCTTTACACAGAGGAGCCTTGTCTGGAGGGGGGGAAACACACACACACACACACACACACACAAAACAAGAGTTTACGACAAAAACCACCAGTTTACCTAAACATTCATTTTAACAAAAAACACTTCCCCTAAATAGACGGGCTGTTTGAATAGTTTGATAAAAAAAAGCGCAACTCTGTTAACTGACAGAGAACAGTCTGGAGTAAAAATGAATGACAACGGCATGCTAACAGCAGTTAGCTTTCAACTAGGAGGCGGTGACAGGGCTCAGTAGAAGCGGCACTTACAGAGACCCCGAGAGCCGGTGGTGGTAAACATGGTGTCCAGGTGAGGGAAGGAACCCGGAGAAAGGTCGATAACTCCCGGACAACGCGGAATTAACGCCTAAACACCGCAATAAAGTTGCTACGATGATCCATGTTGCCACAATAAGGAAAAGGAGAGAGGAGGGAGGTATTTGCTACGGAAGCCGTAGAAGGGAAAAAAAGGACATTCTTTGGAAAGTTCGATTGAATGAAAGTCGTTGAACGGTAGAGGGCGCTGCTGTACCATGATGTGATTCTTCGTTTTTACCAATTTGACCTTTCAACTGTGTTCAGTGGGCACATTAGGTTGAGTAATAATCATCCATCAGATCTAATTAAATCATGTTTTTATTAAAATTTGCAGTTTTACTTACTGGTTTATTATTGTTTCTAAAACGGGTTTAACAAAGATGCAGATCATTTTTTAATCCATTAATTTACCAGTGTTTAATGCCTGCCAGATCTCGTTGTAGCTGTTATATCCAACAGTCGATAGGCAAGAGGCAGATAAGACCTTGGACAAATCATTTGTTTATCATTGGGCAACAGTGTGTTGTAAATGTATTCACATCCACTAAACCCTTCCATGTTTTATTATATAAAACAGCAATAAATAGAACAGAATAGAATAGAATAGAATAGAATAGGAAAATAATAGAAACAACTTTTATTGTCCTACGGTGGAGAAATTCAGGTATAACAGAAGCATCAGGACATGTAGGTTCCCACAAGTTCCTAAAGAGTATATGATAGGGGCATATACCCATGAACTATACTTTTTTTACATAATTATCCTAACAGATGGCTATTCTCAATCTGTCTCTACTCAGGCCTCTCTCGCTCCCATTTTTCTGGCGCCTAACAATATAAAATAATTTCGGTAATCCAAACTGACACAAAGTGACAGTGAAAATGTGTCTTTTTAGACAGTGTAAAAAGATATATAACATATACATATATATATGTTATATGTTATGTTTCAATTGGGGCTTTTTTTCTATTTGATTACAAAAATATGTGTTCACCAGTCATTTAAAGTTGTTTCTTTTTATAGAAGCTGAAGAAAGTGACAGAGTGACGTTAAGGTTATGCACGGGTTCCCCTCCTCCACCCATTGCTTTCCGCTGCTGATCCGCTGATTAAAAGAAGATTATTACACATTTCAATTCATTCATTTCAGTTCAACTGCTTATGACAAAGTTCAGACTAACTATATTCCGGTTGAGAAAAACAGGAACAGTGGTGATATAAAAACTACCTACAGCTCCTACTAAGATCATTTTTAAAAATTGTCAAGCAATGAGCGCCATTCCGGCAGACTGCAAAAAAAAAGGAGTCGAACAAAAGCCGCCTAAGCTCAGTTTGTTACAAATGTGTTGCTTTAGAAGGAGCAGAACCACAATAAAAGTGTAATATTCTGTGCAATAAACACTCAAAATGATAACTAAATCTACTAGATATACTCATTCTGAAGTCTGTGTATCAAAACCTAAGTCGCTACATTTTTTTACAGATACCATTACCTTTACTGTAATAATACGCACACACACACACTCATGTATGCAACTACTGCTGCCCTCACAGAGGTGCACACTTTACATTGAAGGCAGGAACCTGCTTCTCATTCATCCAACATCATGTTCCACGTCAAAACAGCTAAAGTCTGTCTGCATTTAACTTTGTGTTTCATAGTGTGCTTCTTTTATGACACCTTAAAAAAAGTTAAGTGTAAACATAAGACCAATAAAAATCTAAAAGACTTCTGATTATCAGTGCGGTTAGTTTAGCAGCAGTAGGAATAATTGCTGCTTTTTTAAATTTATGTAAAGCATTTAGATATTGTATAATTCTTTTTAATTATTTTTTATTCAAATCATACACATAGAAATATGAAACAATCAAAATATAACCCAATTTGTTACAAAAACAAAGATATAAACACAACACACTAAAAGCGAATGGAACAAATCCTGTTTTTTTAAAATATGATCAATACAATGTTTTATGTTTCTTATTTTTTATGTAATTATTTCCAGCCAATTACATTTTGTTACACTCCCACAGAGGTTATAACGGAAATCTTCACATATGCAACATTTTTTTATTTCAGTCTCTATTAGCAGACCTCCAACCCACAGGCTGAAAGCTCCACTCGTCTAACGATGCGCTCCCTTCTCCTAGCTGGAATTTAGTGTAAGGTTCATGAGCATTTTATCAGGGCAGCAGATCATGTGTCCAGATCGTTCTCCTGTTGAGTGCTCATTTTACCCATGATGCCACCCTGCTATTATCATTTAACCCATATCAGGGTATTCCATTGCCCTGAAGCCCAGATGTAATCATGTTTCATCTTTAGCCATGTTGTCGTTGACGGCCATTTGCGTATTATGATGTATTTATAGCTGTTTGGCCGGCAGCGCAGGAAATGTTTTATGTCTTGAAGTCATGTGATTCACTGTCTGACAGAGGGGGTAACAGTGTTAATTGTCCTTAGGGTCTAAAGCAGGATATGGCTACAAGAAGTCCAGATTAATTACTTTTTCTTCTGGTCCTCTGGCCTAATGTGCACAGTGTCGTATCTCGTCAAGGGCCAGACTTCCTCTGCAGAGAGCCTGCTTTGTCTTTAAGTTCACTGGCTGCCGGTTTTATTCACATCAGTGTGTTCCCCGTTGCCAGGCTGTGCTCACTCCCTCAGCCATTTGATCCGGCGCGTATGTTTCGTCCAAGTACATTTGAAAAGATATGGCGAACAGCTGTCTAACAGTGTTGCGTTTCCCCATCATCCTGCAGATGCAGTTAAATTAGTTCCCATTGGTTAGTTCCCACCCATTAGGTCTATTTGGCTGCCTGTGGTCAGATGCGACTGCAAAGCAGAGCTCAGTAACAGCTTGCTAATTGTGTTTCAGACCTTCTCTGTCACTGATGTGGGAGTGAGGTTTAAAAAGGTTGCTTCGCCCCTGTTCTCAATCAAAGATAATCAGATTAAACAATGCGGAGATGTGTGCATGTGTGTGTGTGTGCTTACCAATAAAGAGACTCCAGATTTGGAGACAGCCTTGACTCCTGCTGTTTGCTTTGTTCATTAAGGGGAGATGAGCAGATGGTTTGTTGGTCTGTTGTGCGGCGCACACACGCGGGCTCGCACAAACACACATGCAAATACACAAACGCGCATGAACTCAGGCCTGTCACCTTAGCTTTATCCTCCATTTATCTTTTCCATTACACATCTCTCAGCAGGACAAATCTGCTCGGTGAATTGTGAGAGATTTATGTGTCCTCTGGTGTTTGTGTGAGTGTGTGTGTGTGTGTGTGAGAGACAGAGATACAAGAGGACGGTGAAAGAGCGGAGCGGCGCTGAATGAAGTCAAATCTTTTTCAGCCAAAGACAGCCTCCGAGGTGGTCATCTGAAAAGCTGATGACTCATTCACATGCACGTTTCTGTGAATCATTGCTTTTCACCAGTCAGCCTCTGTGTAGTCAGGAGCGACGGCCTGCAGCAGAGGTATTGTTTCAGTGCTGCTTCCCAGCTTATCTGTCTGTGTCCAGGAAACGGCACATTGCAAATGTAGACAAGACTGCATGAGTAAAACCTAAAAAGACCCCCTCCCCACCACACACACACACACACACACACATACACACACACTCCAAAGAAAACCTTGGTGCAAAATATGGGTTGAAAACAGGATTTGATATAATGTTTTAACACAATTTTATCTAAATTAAAAAAATCTGGATTTTGTTTTAGTAGTTTTAATTTATTATAATTAATTTATTTTTGTAATTTAGGTAAAAAAGTGAAGCATGTTTATTAGAAGCAAAGTGATATATTTAAATGTTTATATACAGTTTAAATATATCACTTTTAGGAATAATTTTATAGATAGAATAGATAGATAGATGATAGATAGATAGATATAGATAGATAGATAGATGTAGATTAGATAGATAGATAGATAGATATAGATAGATAGATAGATAGATAGATAGATAGATAGATAGATAGATAGATAGATAGATAGATAGATAGATAGATAGATAGATAGATAGATAGATTAGATAGATAGATAGATAGATAGATAGATAGATAGAAGGCAACAAGATTTAAGTAAATATTAGTGGTTAAGATCACCGCAGTTTTATTCATCGAGCCAATACCAATATGTTAAAGAATGACTAATATCTGCCAATACTGATGTTGGTGCCGATATATCGTGAATCTCTGGATTATTACCATTCATTTGAATGATTATGGCTTACAGCTACTAAAAATCTTAATGTTCAGTTTCTTAAAAAAAATGAGAACATTTCATTAGACCAAGAGAAAAAGCGGTTTCATTACAGAAATATTTTTGAATGACCTACATAATCACGGGGAAGGCAGTGGACTGAAAAGCTGTCAAGCAAAGAGTCCTTCCAAGAGTCCAGCCACAAAGCATTATTGCTCAAGAAGCTGGCAGTTCATAGAGGGCTCCAAACAAGCATGTGAACGGAAAATTTAGTGGAAGGACAGGTGTATTAGGAAAGGATAAAATGATAACTGTAGTGTTGAAAGGATTGTTGTGCTAACTCCACTCACTAAAGTCGGAGTTTCAAGATTCACCACTAACATACGAGTCCAAAACTGGGGCCACAGCAGCCACATTCATGAAAGAAGTGTCCAACCTGGGATAAGGGGAAAAAAGGACTGGAGTGTTGTGCAGTGGTCTTAAATCTTTTTAGATGAAAGTAAATTTTGGATTAATGATAATTTGGGGCGTCATGTCATCTGCTGGTGTTGGACCGCTGTGTTTATTAAGTCCAAAGTCAGAGCAGCCGTCCGCCAGGAAGTTTAATTACAGTCAGGGTGATGCATCACTCTGACTCTAATTAAGTTGTGTAAGTCCAGTAAGTCCAGTGTTTTCAACACAATTACTGAAATAAGTTAACTCTTTATTATATTACCTTGCACCTGTAATTTATTGGTCCATATTCGATAATCGACATTCATTCTGCAACATTCTCATGCAAATGGGGAACACTGGTAAAACAAAAAAGGATACATTTTATTTCCCTTTTTTTTTTACTTTAACTTTAAAATCTTATTTTTCCTTTTGTTCTTGAAGCTCTTTGTCCTGTTTTGTCATCATAGTTTCTGCTTAGTTTTCTGTTCTTTCCCCCCCTAGCTCTACCTGTCATCTTTGTCTCTTTAAATGTGCTACGAATTGTCCACTTTGCCGCTTGAATTGGAAAAGGTTCTGTCGGGCTTTTTAATCAATAAAACGAATTACACAACAGGAGGAACGTCCCACTTTTTTCCCCTCGGTAGAGCCAACGTTAGCTCACACCGCAATGCGGCCAGACCCGCCACTCTTCTCTAAAGCAAGGACGAGACGGGAGAAAGTTCCACCCCCTCGTCTTGCAAATCCACATGCCGTCATTTTGGTTTTAAAAAGTCATCAAAGCGACAACTCAATCTGAAAGCAAGCAATGACACGGTTTAATAAAAAGAATCTGTATTGTTTGTATTGTCAAACTGCACTACTGCATAACATACACAATACGAGTCATTTACTGACTGTACAACATGCCATGTTTTTCATATTAATAATAATAATAACAATAATAACAATAATAAAAATGATGACTATATATATGTACACACCTCTGTTACAAGTTATATTCATCACTTGCTTTAAACAAACAGCACTGACAGGGGAAAACAAAAAAAAGAAGAAAACTATGGCCATTTTCATCTACGGTTTAAAAACTTTGATTAAAAGAATCACACTTTAACACAACATCAGAATAAAATGCTCTGCTGCACCACGGTTGGGAATTGATGATAGAGGCAATAAATTAAACCACACAGTTGTCACCCTCGAGATGTAGGGGAAGCAGAGATTTGTATCCCGGATGCCACTGTTGGACTGAGCATGCCTGTTGATTGTATGTGTCAAAAAATGAGGAATCTTCGTCAGTTTCCTCCACGCATCCGTCCATCCATTCGTCCATCTGCTCGTTCCTGAGCCTCAGTACCTCCCTGTGGTTTGCATGAAAACTCTGGCCTCTGAAATCCAAGAGAAATAATCAATATTGTTGCATGCGTTACACCCCTCAATTTTGAGCTTTCATACTTTAAAATGGCTTCAGATTTGGTCGTTCCGAGCATTTAAAAAGTCTGACTTTTTTTTTTTTCAAAACTGCGATTCTTTTCGCGACTTTGCTCATTGTTATGGTCCTGCCTGTTTCTATGAAAGCTGCCAACAGATGTGAAAAATTTGAAAATGAATGTCTTTTATTTATGCAGTGACTAAATGCTTAATAAAACAGTTGAATGTGAAAATTGTCTCACGAGATAGTTATGTTCAAAGTGACAGATTGTTGACTTTTCTTTTGAGTTTAGAGTATGGCGTCTATCTGGAATTTAAAAGAATTGTTTCATAAAAATCCATTGATCGTTGTACAGTAGTTCTTACGTCATCTGAAGGCCAATTCTGATTGGCTGATCGGTTTCTCATGACGTCTCCCACCCCGGAAGTGTTTGCTTTGAGCTGAGTTCAGCAACTTGGATAGAAATATACTGTCCCGACCTTTTCATTTATCTCTTTTTTGTGTGAAGTACCAGTGAGAATTTATGTTTTTTTCTTCAGATGCATCATTATCATAAGAAATGTATCACTGAGAGCTGTCCTCTTTAATCTTAGCAATTTTGTTGTAAACTATATATAAAAACTTTCAAACATTCCAGTTCCAGAGAAAACCAGTTCCACCTGCCAGTCTCAGCTCAGCCTCCCTGCTCCCTGCAAACCAGATTTTTTTCCCATGACCCGGATCGTCCTCGAAGCCTCGGGATAGTTCTAAATCTTGGTTTCCTCTCCCCCTTTAATTCTCTCTCTTTAGTTATGGCTGCATAGTAATACTTTGAACTAGGCCATAAAAATAGTTCCTTTAGGTTTCTGAGAGACTTGTGAAACCTCAGGTAATAGTATTCTGAACCTGCATTTCCTAGCCATTAAACTTCCCTCTTTCACTGAGCAGTTTAAGTATCGGCAGAGAGAACATGCACCAGTTTTCATTTCTGATTGGGTTAAAAATAAACTGACAAAAATATTCAATGACTAATTGTTGATTCTTTTAAATAGAATCCTGAAAATATACAAAAAAATCTCCTGATTCTTATTTAACTCTTCCAGTTGATTAATGAAGGGATTTTTTTAGGCAATAAAATAATATACTCAGCTTTATATAGATACAGGATTCATCTAATAATTTAACCTGCAACAAAACCCGATAACAGAATTCTTTAGAGAAGAAATAATCAGTTCATAATAAATACCGAAGCTCCTACGCAGCCATGACCGCTGATCCCCAACAAAGAAGCATTATTCAGTTCAAAGCATTTTTTTTATTCTGTTCTGTGTTTCTCCATTTTTGGGGGGGTGATAAAACTTCCTGGCACAAAGAGAGCAGATCCTGCCCCGCTGTCTGACAGACAATTCCCCTTTAAATGATTTATTACTGGGTGTTAATTATGCAAATGATGTCCAAACAAACTCGTCATGAGGACAATTAAGACAGCCATTAATTAGTGGCCAGTTCTCTTCTTGCTTCACTGACATTCAATTAAAAATTGCTTTTGAACAAGCACACTGTCTGGTTTGGTGGTCCTTGGCACAGCGCGGAGCCGAGGTGGGCTGAACCGACTCTCTCTTTTGATGAAGCCGAACTGTCACTTTAAGATCTTAAATGTATCTTTTTTAATTTTTATATATGTTTTACCTGTCTCTGTGAAGACAATGATCTTAGTGAAATAAATATATTAAACATCTGTTTTCATTAAACTGGCAGCCCCGGTGAAACTGCTTCACGCTTCATTTCATTTTGCTCAATTTCTCAGGAGCGGCCTCGCTGTGAAATCTTTCAAAACCTTTCCAGTAGATCGGTCTGTTAAGCATCAAAAGCAACCAGTAGGTAAAATAATAAAATCCGTTGTTCTAGCTCAGTCAACAGGAGCTAAATAAATCCCAACCAGCAGGAATACCCCTATTCTTACAATGAAATTGATTTTCTCTCTCTTTCTCTCTCTCTCTAATAGCACCAAGTTTTAACTGTCAAGCTTTGTTTTAATGAGCAAACATCAGCACTTTCCCTTAAAAGTAATTTTAGTACAACATCACCCAAAAAAAAAAGAAGTGTTTAACAAGTTTTCCTCAAGCCTGTCTTCTGGTGACAAATTACTTCAGCTTTTCTACAAATAAATTCAGTGGCAAAATATATATATATGTGTATATTTTTTTATTTATTTATTTTTTTCCTGATCAAAGTCTGTTTTCACAGCTGCGCCCCGCAGCAGCAGCGTTT
This sequence comes from Poecilia picta, assembly GCA_033032245.1. Taxonomy (NCBI): domain Eukaryota; kingdom Metazoa; phylum Chordata; class Actinopteri; order Cyprinodontiformes; family Poeciliidae; genus Poecilia; species Poecilia picta. The sequence continues at coordinate 19,818,263 of CM065367.1, read as the reverse complement.
GTTATCTGGACAGCTGTACCTTGTGTCGCCTTGCTGTCCAGCCTGCTGTCGTCGTGGCTGCTCCCGTCGGCGTCCTGGGTCACAGATTCTGCATGAGCAGGCGCCGCCAGTGATTGATGGCCTGTTGTTTGGTCATTAATTAATAAGGACGCTTAATTAGAGGCTAATGAACACTCAGGGCTAAGTTACACCGAAAAGCTTGGTGACATTTAATATGAAAATGAGAATTAGTGCTGTAACTCTAAGGCTCAGAGTCAAAACAGAAATGTAAGGAGTGATATTTTTTGTCCAGTTTCTGTACCTATGTGTGTGTTGGCGGTGTGCAGCAGTGTGTGCTCTGCCTGATCACGCAGCTTGACCTCCTCTTCCAAGGCCTCCTGCAATTTCCGCTTGCTGCGTTTTTCTTTCTTTAGACGTTTCTGAATCAGAACTGAAGACAGATGAGAAAAGCAGTCAGAGAAACGTACATTTTGCACGTTTACACATCTTGTGTAGATTTTTTTTTTTTGGGTGGGGAGGAAATAAAGCGTCTTGCAGATATATTGACGCCAATTTGATGTATTTAACTGTGCAAAGACTATTCAAGTGGACGAAAAACCATACATGCATTCCAAAAGCTTATATGAAAAAAAAGATGAAAAGTGTGGAACGGAAATGTCCACAGCTGGAGAATGTTTCTACACTTTTGTACATCTGCATTAATTTTGTTCCCCATGCTTCTTTACCAGCTCAGTCAGATTGGATGGAATATTGATTTTCAAATCTTGCCACAGATTTCTCAGCTTCCCAATTCCAGACAAAAAACAAAAAAAAACAAAACATCCCCATCAGCATTATGCTGCCACCACCATGTTTTACCATGGGGATGGTGTTCTTAATGTGAGCTGCACCGATATTACATGCAGGTTGAAAAGTTAACATTTCGTCTAAATTGACTGTTTGCCTGCTAAGCCAGTGGTCAGTTTAGTGTCCACCTTTCGCCACTTCATCACATCTCCTCCACCCTGTGTGACCCCAATACCCAAAATGTCCTTGATTAGAATTTGCTCAGCCTGCGCTGCAGATGACAGCGTCTGTGAACTTGCCAAACTTGATTTAGTTTGTAGTATTCTGCCAGCATCACTCTAATTCACCTCTGCAGCTGCTTTCAGGGGTAATATACTGTCGGTGTCCTCACTTCCTTATCTGATTTTCAACTTAATGGACACCCTGTCAGCTGCGAAGTGGATTAAACCGAACCTCGTTTAGCCGCGCGGCAGAATCGCCTTTGTTTACAGGGGAAGATGTCGATGGGGGGAAATGTGCCGCTTCAATCAGCACTTTCCAGCCAGAATTTCAAAGTAAACATTGAACTAACGTTTGCTTTCTACCAGTCTGCTACCTCTGTTCTTCTGCTCCATGCTCAGCTGCCTCTCCAGGGTCTCCCTCAGCTCCCTCTCTCGGACGAGCTCCATTTTCAGCTCCGTCCTCTCCAGCTGGTCCTGCTTCTCCTGCGCTCGGGCGTTCTCTATGGCAACCCTCAGCAGACCCTGCTTGGAGACAACACAGACGGAGACCGACAGGTTAACCTACTGAGCAAAATCCAGGAGAACAAACTCCTCAGGTGTTCAAGCTTTATTACATGGAATCAGTTTTAGTCAAGTTTTGAATGTTTAAATAAGCAAAAAGTATAAGAAGGCATTTTTCTGACACAAAGAAAGTCAACACTTTATCCGTGTTAAAGTGAAACTGTACACACACACACCCATACAGAGAAAACCAAACAAAGAATGGCTTTCTGTTCATTGTTGCTCCTCGATAACAAAGACATGTAAAAATCTGAGAAGCAGGTCAGCACACGCCCAAACCCAATTACAGTGTATCCTAAATGTCTACCTCGTCTGCTATTTACGATTTCAGGAAATCCCAGAGAGTGGCTCATCTCCCTTCCTATTCATCTCAGCGGTGCCATAATAACAAAGCCCCAGCAGAGGCTCACCTGGATGTTCGTGAGCAGGGTCTCTATGGAGGACAGGCCTTCCGGGAAGATGAAGGGAGTGTGGTGGAGACCTGCTGGGAGCTTCTGTCCTGCAGGGTAAGAAAGCCTCTCGCAGCTCTCCCTGGCCGACAGAGCTTTCTGGTAGACTTGTCTCTCACCGCTCTCCCTGGTCACCTGCACAGCCGAGGAGCTGTTGTCTGGAGGGCAGAGAAGCGGTTTGATGTCTAGTCGGTGAGGCTGATTCACTCCTGACTAACACGCCGAGCTGATTTGATCCTCTTATAAAGTAATCGTTGCCTGACTTTCTTATGTTTGAAGACGTATCCTGTCTGTGTGCAAGATCTGGAAATAAGTTGATTTTTTTGTCTCCTCAATTCCACAATCTCACATAAAAACATAATAATAAAAACAAACAAACATCAAATTCCTTATTAAAACAATAAGAAATTAGCCAACTTGTTTTACGCAGTCGTTATTTCCGTGTTGATTTGTCAACAAGTTTTGGAAATTTCAGTTTCTGTCTGATTTTTATTTAGTTAAAATGTTAATGGATTTTGAAAAGGACCAATGCACTCTAACAGGGTTTCCTGGTAAACGAGGCCCACAGCATCACACCTCCTCCACCAGACCAAACAATGGGCATCAGGTGCTTCTCCACATCTTCAGTCTGTGTTTGAGACTCACCTTAATTTGTCTTTTTGTCACCAAAAACCTTACTCTCGCTTGGTCACAGCATATTGTTCTATTTAAAATCCACTAGTGTTTATCAAACTAGTGCATTTTTCTGACTGAAAAATCAAACTGTAGATTTTTCTGTTGCAATTTTAAACCAAAGTGTTGAGGATAAAAAAGGAATAAAAACGGCACAAATAAAAAAGTATTAAACCCATATGAAAGTATCGGTAAGAATTCACAACACAGAGACGAGAAAAAAGAATTAAGTCACAGTTCTCTCATGAGATTAATAAAATAATAATTTAATCAGGCTCAAGAGCCAAGCGGAAAAGCTTGATTATTTGGAGCAAATCTGAAAATCGCGATTAAAGAGGTCATTCTTTTGAGAAGAGGAAGAATCATTTTTAAAAGTGGCTGCGAATGTAGGATCTGTTTTCCATGTAGTCATTACTTACTATTTTCTAAATAAAGTAAAAACAAACAAAAAAAGAAGATTTAGTATGTGTCATAAAGATTCTTAGGGCTGCAAATAGCTGTGGGAAATGCAATTTGTATCAAAAAAACAAAAAAAAAACCCAAATATTCTAAGTGAAATTTTCTTTTTCCAAAAGTCTTCAGTGTGACGTTATGTTTTCAAGCTTTTTACCCACTTTTACGTTGGGTGCCAATAAATGATCAGAAGACTACAAGTAGGAGGCCTACCACAGCAACATAAACAAATAATAAACGATCTTAATGACAGTGACCCCAACAGGTTTCTGTTCCCAGAATCCCAGGCATCAGCTTTTCTTAAACGATCCCCCTGTCCTTTGTATTAATCTCCACATTTTCCTTAATGCAAGTACAAATTTTTGTAATTAGTGTGACATTCTGCCCACAAGCATTTTGGCAGTTGCATTTGCGTACTATCTGCAGAAGGATCGATAACTCCCGCACGCATGTGTAATTAAAGAGAAACACGAACTCGAAGCACTCTGCGACTTAATTTTCCGCCAACATGTCAAGCCCCCCGAACAAAGGGTGTTTACTCTAATTACTGCGCGCAACTTCAGCCGCACATGCACAGAAGTTCTGTTTTAGGGTTTTAAAAACGCATCTGCCCTTTATTAGATGGCATCCTGCCTGCTGATAATGCATCACAGCTTGACACGTCCCATAAAAGCAGCTAAGAACCTGCATTATGGATGACCATCTGTTTGTAAACCTGAGAACTGTGCGATCCCTATTGGTGACAGAGAGCGGGGCGGGTAAGGGGGGGGTCGGATATGAAGATTAGCTATTTTCTGCATTTTTTTTTTGTTTTTGTTCCCTATGAATCAGCCGGTTGCTCACTTTACTGTCATCCGAGCCACTGAGGACAGAGACGTCCCGGGAGCCGGGGCGGGCGGTTATTGGAGCGGGGGACGGTGGGCCCCACGGACGTGCGATGCGATATCTGGCACTTTTCTCCGTCTGTGACAAATGAGGGTGTTTTCTCCACTTAGCTGACCACAGCATCTTCGGCTCCAAGCCTGCCCACCTCTTTTTTCCCTCTCCGCCGCGGCCTCGCGTCTTGGCAACTGTCACGTTCAAGGTGTTTTCACGTATGAGAAGCAACGCGCTCCTCTCCCCTCCCAGGCCGCTCCGCCCGCTTCTCCGCTCTCTCTCTGCTCCTCGCTAAAAGCATTGCTCTGTAGAGAAAGGTAATTAGCAGGTGCTGGCGAGCTCAGCGGAGGGCATCCAACTACACTCCCGTGGCTCACATTCAGACACGCACACATTTGTAGCCGCTGAAGTGCACCGTCAGCAGCGTGGGCTCCCTCGGCTCCTTGGATGTGACTGATCCTTTATTGAGTTACTGTTTCACGCCTACTTTACCCCACTCACACTCACACACACACATCTGCCAGCTTGTTTGATCATTTACCTATCTCCCTAACCAAGGTCATTGTCTGTTTTTCTCTTTCTCCCAAGTTCGTCTCTCTTCCCCCCCCCCTCCCATTCCTCTACACCTGTCCCCAGGGCTAATGAACTTCACAACGTGAAGACTGCCAGTCAGCGGAAGAGAACAGAAAGGAAAGGAGGGGGCAGAGAGAAAAAGAGAGAGACTGAAATTCTGCTGATGTTTGGTTAATGGGAGTGAGGTGTCAGGGATGGCCTCTGATCTTTGCTGGATGGATGCGTTGTTCAAAGACCACTGAAAACAGCACACACAGCCAAAACTGTCTCTCTCGCACGCGCAGATTATTATACAACGGATTGACAGAATGACAGCGCCGAGGAGCCCTTTGAAACGCGGTTCAATCCACGCCGAACCCATCCTGTGATGTTCTAGGTCAAACACAAAAGCTTGCAATCCGCCAAATGTACACGCGTTTCATTTGCATGCAGGTAAGAAAAAAAAAAAAAAAATCAATTGAAAATCAATCGCACAAATGCGATGTGCGGCGTCCGCGTTGCCGTCGCTGCTTTTGTCGATACGTTTGCAGCTATGTGACAGCATCTGAATCCCTACCTATGAAGGTATTGTGATTTTTTTTTTTTTTTTAGATTCAATTAGTGAATAATGTGATTCGGCATTGGAAAATATCTGCACCCATAAAAAAAAAAGAGAAAAATCCACATGCAAACAAGTCTCCGTCTGCCTCCGCTTGTTCTCTCGCTGTAAATTTCTGCTGACTGTTTGTCCTTGAGCAGTCCTCATTAAGCTAATGCAAAACTCCCTGACAGAGAGAACCAAACAACTGACGTTGCAGCGCGGGCCCCTAACGACGGAGAGGCGGTCGTTATGCAGATGAGGTCCAGCTGAGAGCACGGGAGGCCGCCCGGCTCGTTAGGCCGCGGCCCTGGCAAATGGCTCGCTAATGTAGCGCCGCTTCCTGGTCTAATGGAGTCCTGTTTTGCAGAATTATTTGTCTTTGCACGCCAAGGGGGGGCCTTGACAGAGAAGAAGAGGAGGAGAGGGAGTGGGGAGAAAGGGTGAGGCCGTGAATCCTGATCAACCTCTTACTTGGTAAATGACAAAACCCTTTTCCCTGAAATAAGTAACGCCAAAGAAGCGTGTACGTCTGGCACAGCTGTTTGAATTCAATGAGAACAACAGGTCGTCTAGGAAGTCTAAGGTTTGCCGCTCAGTATTGGCAGCATTTGGAAAAAGTCGATGGATTCTTCCTAAAACTAATCATTGCTCATTATGATTGCTAAATCATTGACTCTAAGAAGAAATTCTTAGAAATCAGAAGAGAACTGCTGTGCGAATCAAGGTTAAAGTGTGAGGGAATACATTACCAGCAAAGCAAGATGTTTAAAAATCACGGGTTTAAAAAGTAAATGAAATATTCAGATCCAAAATTGCTGCACCACAAGTCTGGTTGCATAAAACGCATTATTATTATTTGAGTGTTACCTCTGTCGGAGTGGTTTCTCTTGTTCTCCTTGTTGTAATCCATTGGCGTCCCATCTGTCTCTCTGGTGCTCTGAACCAAGCCAGGAGAGTGACCCAGAATGCTGTGACCCGACGACAGGCCGTCATTAAGTTGATCTGAAGGGACATTATGAGAATGAAGAAAAAGTAGAGATATCAGTTAAATCCTTTCGTCATTGTAAAAGGACTTGCAACCGTCGTTGATTTAGATAAGTTAAGACATTTAAATAATTCATGCTAAAACTAAATGGTGTTGTCCCCCCATAAACGAGACACAAACAATCCAATAACTACATGTGAGCATATACAAATGTTGGAGCTGCTATATACCCTCTTGACCTTTTAAACGAAAGATAAATCAATTCTGTTTGATAGCTAAACCCAAAGCATAACTTTGTTCCTGTGATTATGCAGGTTGCATCAGATCACGTTGGTACTTTAAAGGTGGCAGATGCTAATCAAAACGAGTAAAAAGTAAAAAGCTATTATTGTGTTTAATTTGACCAATCACAAAGATCAGATGTAATCAGACTGAACTTAAAAAGTGCTTTTCCTCACAAATGCACACACATTTATACGCAGGTCAGTAGGCAGCCAGGGTTTATGTGCCTTGCCCAGGGACACTTTGACATGTAACAGACTCACACTTTAGAGACTCAAGCAACTCTTAAGTTGAACGTATTTTTCAGGCACCAGCCGGTAACACGGGTGAGTACGTACGTGTTGTTTCTGCGGTGCGCTCGTTATGTAGCGGCGAACTGGACACGCTGCTGCTGTGATTGGATGACATCTGAGCTTCTTCCAGTGAAGGAGAAGGGGAAGGAGTGTCCTGCACTCGCTCCTGGCAAACAACAGAACATGAAAAGCTTACAAGTGAACAAAGCGTGACTCAAGCTTGACATTGAGACGCTGGGACGACAAAAGGAAGGAGAGAAATTTGGGCTGCCTGAAATATTGACAACCTAAAGATTTTTTTTTTCACAAAAACATAAATAACCAAAAATAGAAAAATAGCATAGTCGTGTCATCTGACTGACTCTAGCTTCACCCAAGAAGATGCTAACTTTTTTACTGAAAGTTGACTGCTAATGTTTATAGAAAACCAACTACATATGATTTTAACATTATGAGCAAACATCATTTTATTTGTTGTTATAGAAAGGATGTGGGGGGGAAAAAGCTAGCTTAAACTTGCAGAAAGCTACATGCTTTTTTTCCATGCCCATTTCTCAAAGTAGCAGAGACTATGTCGGCATCTGAAAAAAAAAAATGCTTCAACGATAGTTATTTTTCTTCAAAGTCAAGCTTTCCTCTAAACTGAAAAAATGCCAAAGGCGAAAGAGTTTTTATTTGTTGATTATCAGTCAGAATTGGTTCCAGAAAGACTGGGGTTTCTGCCAACTAACCTATAGCTGAAATTCACTTTGTTTTATTTCACAATATTACAGGCACAAAGCATCCCGCAGACCACTAAAGAAATTTATTTTTGCACAGAGGGAAGGCTTTAAAACTCACTGCGATGTTTACAGGAAAAAGCTTGCTCTAAACTCTCTTTGGGACGCCGTCATAAAAATAACAGTCTGCATTGTTAAAACTGTGAAATCAGAGGCCTGTTCCTGTAACTGATGCAGTAATAACTCCCTAAGGACTCGGCCCTTAGAGACTTTGACAACAAAAAAAACCCTCCAATCTTTAAAGTAAAACATGAAGACAGCTGCAGTTTATTCGAGCACCTAAGATATCTCAAAGTCGGTTTCACAGATCAGACCTCAAGCCATTAACCATCGAAGTCTGAGAGGTTGATGGGCATCTGGGCTCACCTTAATGACGGAGGTGGGAGCCCTGGCAGGTGGGTTGGCGTGGAGTTGTGCCACGTTGGCCATGCTGGCCAGCGTGCTCAGTCGGTTCATCTGGCCCATTGCCATGGAAACAGAGGCTGGCGCCAGGCTGCCAGGAATCAGAGGATGTGACATCATCATGAAGGGCAACTGGTCCAAAACTGTAGAAGAAAGAAAAGGAATAAGACTGCAGTAAAACAACTCGGTATCTCTGTCCTTCCTCTATTGTCATTTTTTAAAAGCCATCAAGGCTGTAATGTTCCATGCAATCAACGTGAAAACGGTTCATTTTAACTTGAAATCATTAGTAGGACCATGAAACAGGAAGTATTTTCAGGTTGTATTCCTAACAATATTGAACAAGTAGCTGAAAATATTTGTACAAGGCAGGCTAGAGAGCCTATTAAAGGATAAGTTACAGTGGCCTGTGAAAGTATTCACACCCCTTGAACTTTTTCTCTTTTGGTCACAGCGAACAAACGAAATTTGTTCTTTTTGGGGTTTCAGATGAGACCAACTCAAAGTACTGCAGGACCATAATCTGAAAGGATAATAATAATATAATAATAATAATAATGATAATAATAATAATAATACATTGATTGTCATTTTCAAAACATTTTTCAAACCAAGATTTAAAATGTGTGAGCGTTTGTTTTCAGCACTGTGTAGAATCGCCATCCAGAACAATTATAACCACAAATGTCTTTCGGTCATGTCTCTTCCAACATTTAAACCACGTTTCACATATATGATCACACGTTTTGTTCGCTGTGAAACTGCTGCTGTTGCTCAAACAAATTCAGACTAGATGTATTTTTCTAGTCATGCCACAGATTCTCCCACTTGAGTTCAGATCTTGATTTTGGGTCATTCTGATACATGTAGGTGCTTCGATCTAAATCATTGGAGCACTCGCATTACGTTTCACCTCGTTGTCCTAAAGGTTAACCTTTGGCCCAGTCTCAAGTCTTTTGCCACCTCAACAAGTGTTTTTTGCTTCACAGGCCCTGGTGAAGAAAAGCTTCCCCACAGCGCAACGTTTCCACCACATTGTTTTCACAGAAGAATGCTGCGTTCAGGAACACTGCAGTATTAATAGATTAATGGATTGTAACCATCTTTAAGCCAATTAACAATGGCTTTTCCCTTGCTTGTTTTTATATATATGCCTTGTTTGTAGAGAGCTAGATGGATACTATGGCCTCCCACCCATCTATAAAGCTTTCTGAACTTCAAAAAGTGTTCTTTAACTTTAAGTTAAACACTTTATAATATCCTATCTTCTCATAAAAACACAATAGTCACAATCCTGGGTGCAAAATGTGTTCTGGCTGCAGGATGTGATCTAACTTTGATAGATTTATAAATTAGAAAATATTCATTGTGAACTGATTGATAAAGTGATGAAAAACATGACATCTACTGATACTATTACTAATAACATTAATGCCAACGCTGAAATTAGAATTGGAACTTGGATGAATTTGTAATCAGTATTTATAGTAAAAGATTTTCTTATTTGTAGCAAGAGCAGACTTTACCTGAGTGGTGGTTCAAATCTATTATGGCTTAAAATGCTTTTTGAATATTTTTTATAAAGGGAATTGTAAAACATCTGGACTTTCCATATCGCTCACCCCTAAATGATTTAATACATTTATTTAGTAGTTGAAACTCAGCTCTTGTTATCTCTCCCAATCTGCTGCTCACAATCCCCTCTTTAGGACAAGCCTCTGCTATCTGAAAACCAAATCCTTCCTCTCAACAGCACCCCAGTGGGCTGTTTGAGTCCCTCTATTCATGAAACAAACAATCCTGTTGAGTGGGGGGAGCAGGAGAGAGAAAATGACATAAATATTTATCATTTAATAAAAGGAGAAAAACAAAAACAAAAGAAACACGGGGAGGAAGTGGAACAAAAGAAGCTGATGGCAGTCTTGGTGCTGGGCCAGCAATGCACGCTGGGTAATTATAAACACAAAGGAAAAAATCTTGGACTCTATTCCGCACAATTGTCACAAATAATAGAACTAGAGGAAGCAAAAAAAAAAGAAAAAAAAGTTACAGAAAGACAGAAACAAAACAAAAAAAGCAAACGACACGAGGAAAAAAAGAGCAGGCAAAGTAGGCTTTAAAGCATAAGGTGTTGACTTTTTGAGTTAGCCTCGCTAGACATATGTGTAGTGCTTTGTGCTTTTTGGCAGATTAGTCCGTCACTTGCCCAGTCCATAAACTAATCCAAACAAAAGATCTGTCTGAATGGAGCTGAATAACCAGATGCTCCGACAATCGACTCGCAGCCAAATATTAAGCCTCGGTTTGGAGCCCAGAGCTCACTTCAGCCCCTCCGTCCAAACCCCACAACCAACTAAAATTTCATTTGCGCTCTCATTTCGGCCCCCTTCACTTTCTCTCCCCATGTTTCATTAGAGAACATCAAAAGTCAAACTGCTTCTCTTATGTTTATCCAAACAAACCATTACTGTAAACAAACAGTTACTGTAAATTTCCCAGAAGATCTTGTTAAACGCAGAAATGGCTTCTCTCTGCTCTTCTGCAGCCCATAAGGTGTCCCATTCAGCAGTTGTGCGAGTGTGCGTGTGTGTAATCTGAGATGGCCTTTGTAGTGGTTGGAGCGCTGGTAGGGGCCCATCCTTCCCATAAGGCTGTGGGTGGCGGTATGGAAAAAAAACACACACCGTTTTTAGGCTGCGTGCATGCGTGTTTGTGTGTGTTTCCACTTGACTCTATCATTAACGGTGATTAAGCTTTACAGGTTTATAATGGCTGGTGGTAACCAGGCCACCAAACTGCACACAGATGCTGGCAGTCGTAACCGAGTATATACAGTGGTAAACAAAGCTTAATGCTGGCGGTGTTTACCGTCAGGGAGCGCAGAGGAAAGCGCTTCAGATGAAGAGAGAGACCTTGATGCTAATGTAATTTTTGAAAAACAGGAGAATTTTTGGGGTTCTTTGTTTTGTTTTTCTGTGTGTGTTTCTCCTGAAGCTTCACGGTGCGTTCCACATGCTAGGTGTGCATGTCCCAGGTTGGTAGCATATTCCACTCAGACCTCCGTAAGCCCTGTCGTCTGTCTGAACACGCTGATGTCGCTTTTAACCTGTCGATAGCAGAGGGGGCGCGGTGAACCTGAGCTGTTTGCGTATGTGCACGTGCCCATCATGCCATCGATTGTTCAGCATTTGTCGTTTGCATTCAGGATGGCGAATTAGAGGGAAGACTATTGATTTGGCTTCGGCCTCTCATCTTAATCATCTCAATATCACCCAGACTCGCTTCTGTCCACTTTCGCAGCCGCGACCCATCGTACCAAAGCGAGGCCGGAGAGCAGTTAAGGGAAGTGTTCTAATAACATATGAGTGAGACGTCATCAGCAGCCAAAGGAAAGAGATTCGTAATTAGGCGATTCCCATTATGTGCGTTGCATGAATATATAGATTAGCATAGGATTGTGCCTAATTATCATTTTAGTCATCGTTTATTCCGACGATTAATCGGACAGAAAGAAATTGCCACATTCTACAGATTTTTCTTTTTTTTGTTTACATTGTATTAGAAATTTGTTAAAATACATTAAAATATATAGAAATGCAAAAAACAGATAGCTTTGCCTAAAATGCAATAACAAAGCATTCCTTTAGTGAATTTGAATCAGGTGTGAGTCAGGGGTGAGGGTTATGACACTTGAGGAGTTTTGGGTATAACTTATTTACACACAAAGGTGTACTAATCTTAAATACAAAATGTGTATATATTTTCTTGTACAGTTTTGACTCAACTTCTGCTATAAATATGTTGGGTTTTTTTCAGCAAACAACTTTCTTTTGGATTTATATTCTCCAGTTTACTGATTAGTAAATTAGTTGACAATTATTTCAATAATCGTTTCATCATGATTAATCCCATTAATATTTTCAGGCTTACATTGCTAGACACTATGCTCTAAAATAAAGGTAAATTCTGTTTTATTTTACTTCAGGTGCCAGAATAAATTAATGCTACATCATACACTACCTACAGCAAGAATGTTTAACACTGACTGCATGTTTATATGCAGTGAATGTTATGAATGATATAAAGCTCATGGAAAAATAGCAGGGATGCACCATTATGAAAATTTGGGCCGATATTGTTATCCGATATTATTGCTGCTATGGCTGATAATTGATATTTACCGATATATCTATTTCACTACCGTCTTGACACTTTTGAGAAAAAAAGAGATCAGACAAGATAAAAATAAATATCTGTCTTTCATATCGACTCAGTTTTATTTTATTGGACAGATTCCGATATGTTAAAAAATGACTATATTGGCACTAACATTGGCCAATACCAATGTTAGTGCCAATATATCTATTGTGCATCCCCCAAAAATGTAAATATTACACTAGAACAAAAAAGGATTTTTCAAACAAAAGCTTCAGCCTTCTGGAAAGTATTTCAGTAGGCTGTATAATATGCATGCACTCAGTACTTCTTGGAATGGGCTTCTTTAGTATAAATTACTGTGTAAATGCAGCATAAAAGTGATCAGTCTGGTCACTTCCTAAGTTGATGACTTCCTAAGTTGCTTCAATAGTGACCTTTATCATGCCTGCATTGTGGGGTCTGGTGTCCCTCGTCTTCCTCTTAATATTAGCCCACAGTGTCTCCCTAGGTTTTAGGTCAGGTCAGTTTGCTAGCTTGTCAAGTACAGTAGCTCCATGGTCATTAAAGCAAGTATTGGCACTTATGATAATGTGGGCAGGTACTAAGTCCTGACATTGAAAAAGTCCTGGCAAGAATATATGTCTTTTAATTTCTTTTTAGCTGAGTTTGCATCCAGTCAGTGAATAAACAAAATACAGATGGGAAACTGTAAAATGTAAATATGTTCCAAAGTAAAGTCCATTTGTTTTTCTGAGTAGCCTATTAGGTGTTTGTATTCTAATAAGAAGTTTAGAAAATATAATATTTCACCACTCTGTTTACTTTTTTCACACTGATTAAGAAATACCAAATTTTTCAAGTTTGTGCAAATCCATGAAGTTAAAAGCAATGACTCTTTAAGTTCCTGATTTGAATTAAACTATTTTTAGTATTCACATCTTCAAGATACAGAAAACAGATCAGTTTATATTGAGTGGTTGAACTGGTAATCAAGGTAGAGGGAACACTGGAGACCCTCTACTGTCTTCCTTTACTGTCCGATAAACAGACAGTAAAGAAACAATACCATTTTCATTGCTTGATCTTAGGCCAGTCATTGCCAAAGAATATAAATGACGCTCCTGGATTGGCTGCTTTGCAAAAGCCAGCATTGCACCCTTTAGCTTACCAGCTGGAAGTTGTTGATGTTGATCTAGAGGACGAACCAGTGCTCTTCTGCCACACTGACAAGTACCGCTTCAGCCAAATTTTTCAAAACAGGGAATATTTCTTCTACTGAAGTGATCAGAAGTTGGCAAGATTCTCTGAATGTGGGGTTTCTTGATCCCACCAGCCCCTGCTTTAGTGGAAGGAAATCCCATAGCAGTGATTCAGCTACACCTGAGGCGCTGCTGTCAATAACTCTTCAACGTGCTGAACTCTCGGAAAACAAGATGCATTCAATGCAGTCCAAGTTGGCAATTTTTTTTTATTGATTGATTGATTGGTTTAGCTACTTTTATGATGTACTCTGTGTGTAAAGTTGAAAATGTCTGCGAGTCTGCACCAAGTGGTCAGCTATAAAAATTACTGATGGCAATCAGGTTTTCCGTCACCAATATAAAAAACCGTTCAAGACGGACAATGTTCGGTTCATCTCACTGTGTGATTCTCACACAGGCCTCTGCCTCTCGGTTATTAAAGTCTACATGCTCTTAGTGTGATGATTAATACATCGGAATGATTTGTTGCCAAGAAAACTTTAGCCTGTCGACTGGGGAATCTATATTTTCACAAAACACACCTGAAACATGCTGAACTCCACAAGGTGAGTAAGAAACGCATGCAAGCAGAATCTGCGTTGTAATTTTAAGTTGTTTGGACAACCTTGTTTTTATCAGTAGAACTGGCCCCTCGCCGAACTATTTAGCTTTCTACTGTTTCGTCAATGGAGACAAAGAGGAGAGGCGATGTCACATCCTGGCCCTAATCAGCTCAATTCAGCAGCGCCACAGCTGCTCAATTTGTATTGATGGGGGTATCACAGGTGTGTATCGACAACAACTGAGAAACGTGTTACACAGCTGTAATTACACATTTTGCACAAGTGTGTGCATGCATGTGTGTTTGTGGGCAGATAAGAAAAAGGAAAAAGAAAAAAAAGTTACAGCTTACCCAGACCAGGGTTGTGGTCACCATTCTCTCCGTTTGGCCGACTATGTTGCTGACTACTATGGTAACCCGCCATTGCCTCCAGCTTGATCTTTTTGGCCAGCGCAGAAAGATCTGAGAGAGAGAGAAACAGATATATAGCGAGAGGAGGAGAGAAGGGAGAGGGGAGGGCAAAGAAAGAAAGCAAAAAGAATCAATAAGAGCCAGATCAATGGCCCCCGGTGGAGGATTAGAGCAGTTGGTAGGCTGGAGGTTGTCAGGGGAAGACAGAGGCCAGCCATTCATTCTGACTGCACCGCTGCACCGGCCATTTAGCCTGCCAGGGAATCAGCAGAGATAGAAACAGGCCAAGACATTCATCTCACCCACACAACGCTATCACATCCCACAGCAGAGAGCGCAGGGCGACACCAAACAGCAGCGGGAGCTCCACCTTTAAACCACAGAGGCCCTCTTTGTCAGAATAAAAGAATCCGAAGCAGGAGACAGGAGGTGAAGATGCCTCTTAATAGAGGTGGTGCACTTTCAAATAATCTGTAATAGAGAGCGACAAAATGTGGCGAAAGGGGGAGTGTGGGGGGGCCTAGGCACATTTTAATTTATGGCTTGAACTTCAGAGCGTAGCTTGACCCCCCCCGTCCCTTTCAGAGCTGCCTTGAAAATAGAAAATTAAATATCTGTTGCCCTAATGCAGACAAACATGGTGAATTATTAAAGTCAGGACGAAGCATACAACTGTGCAAACACAAACGGAGGAAACACAAACAAGCCGCGAGTCTTAATTTCCTGATCGTGGATACATCTAAACATTTGCAACCAAGTTGACCATCGTGTTCTTGATCCCGCCCCGTCCTCTCATATAATAGACGTCTGAGGCGGCCAGTTTGCTCTTCCCCTCTCATCTCCTTTTTCCCTCTCTTCCCTGCCCTCTCGTCCCCATCCCTTCTCCTTACTTTACCTTTTCAAATGTCAGCATCACAGCGGGACGTAAGCCACTGCGCTGCTGTGTGCATGCGCACTCGCGAGCACATGAAGGCGAGAAACGGCGACTAAGGAGGGTGACATCAAAGATCTTTCCTGCCTTTTACGCTCAAATGTCCTCGCTCTCCCCGTCTCCTTCTCCCCTCTCATGTGGCCAGTTCTAATCAGTGGCGCTGACATTGCCGCCGTGCCCTCTTCTTTGGTGGAAAAAAAAGACTTTTTTTTTTTCCCCCACTGAGAAAGATGCTCTCGAGCGTTCACGCAAAAAACACAACGCACACACACACACACACATACATACTCGAGCACCTTTGAACAGTGAGAGGAAGTGGAGACTAATAGAAAATGGCTTCTTTTGAGGCGGGGAATGAAAAGATCAGGTTTCAGTGAAGAGCACAAAGCCAAGGGCAACTTTGAGAGCGGTGAGGTGCCAACAATTACTTTCCTCTCCCTTTTCTCTGTGCTTTTCCAACACACATACACACAAGCACACACACATACAGACACACAGAAGTTATAATAAACAAAAACACAAGCTGCATTGTGTTAAACCATGGCAACAAAATACTTACATTTAAAGATTCTATTGTTCGAAAGGATGAAAAGATATACATTAACTTGCAATAACAACAAGGTTCAAATATAATTGCACGCAATTATATAACTAAAGTTCTGCAGACAAGGACACTTACTCAACTTTGCACACGTTTTAAGACGTGGAAACAAAGAGGGCATCAAGTTTGCAAGTTGTTTCTGACTTGTCAGCACTCAGCAGTCTGCAAGCTAATTTTATTCAACTCACCGGTCGCCTCCCGGGATCCCCACCCCTTTGTGCGATTGATGATGAGTAAAAATGTGTCATTATAAAAATAAAGAGTGAAAACCTCCTCAGTCTGTGTCATGTCTGTAGAAGCAGGGACGTCGAGCAACATGTTTCCTCTCGCAGCTAATATTAGAGCAGAATTGGAACGCTGTCAGAAGAATAAACTTGTGCCGTAGCTTGTCGTTGATATGAGAGCTTGGATAAAAAAAAACAAATTTGAATACTGATTTAACTTTAGAGATATTTTTAAACTTTCTGTTAAGTATTTGAAGAGTTCCAGGCTATTATATTTCAAATGACGTGCATCGGTATATAGATTTCCTAACATGACCAATACTAATTTCTACTGTGACTAACTGCTAAACTTTTTAAAGAAAAAAGAAAGTCAACATTTCTAGATTTACAAAAACTGTGAAATTGATGTTTTTTATTTGTTTTTGTTCTTGCTTTTTACATCGTATTTAAGTGGCAGGTATTAGACAGAATATTGAATTGCAATCACAATTGCAATGTCCATGTGTGCAGAGCTGTAACTCCAACAGACTGCTTGGATGCAATATTTGGTAGGCTATTAAATTTCAATTGCCATGCATTAATAATAATATATCTGGCCTGTTAGATGAACTTTCATTGCCCTTCATCCCCAGACATGATGCAGAGTTTAGGTAGCAAAGCTAATAGAGACTGACTTTCTGATGAATTAGAAAAATTGATGCAGAATTTGAAGATATGTAAAATGTTTATTATATTTATTTGACGTTAAAGTCATCTTTGCTGCACATTGAAGTAAACTCAAAAATTCCTTCTCTGTAATCTGTTAAAGGTATATTGTAAAATATGATAAAAGGCTATATTTTCATCTTCAAAAAATTTAGGTGTGGATGTATTTTATTTGGGGGTTTTTTTCTTCATTTTTTAAAGACATTCTTCTAAGCATTGGGTAATATAAGATTCTCACATCATGATAAACCTGAGGACAGATACCACAGTTTCATGATATATGGATATATTGCAAATATGTCGGACATATCGGCGTTACACCAGTGTGTGCAATATTCACACCTCAATGGACTGTTTGGATCTCAATAATTGTTGTCTAATATACTCCAGGTGTTATAAACCTGGGTTATTCACCCCAATGTAATATTCAACCAGTTGGATGGAGTCTTACGGCAGCAGATGTTGATACCGGACGCTAATGATGCTGCCCAAATGCGAAAGGTCACAAGAAATGGAAGCACAGATGTTTTGTAGGGAAAATAAGAAAACATATGGCAACTGATATTGCCATTGCAATATTTACCAATGTAGGTGTTATGCAGTATATATATCACAGGATTAGAAAACAATTGCAATTTTAGTTTCTACCAATATCACATAGCCTTAATTAAAATGAATTAATTGTTTTTTTGGGGGGTTTTTACTGACAAGCACTGATTACCTGTGCTGCCTGTAAAAAAGCACATTTATTACAATCCATTGCCCATTTAGAGTTATTTTGAATTTCAATCACAGTTAGGTCAGAAATATCAGACCGTTATCATTGCACAGTAAATAAGTGCACCAAGCTGGTTGATTAGTCAGGCTGTCTGCTGAGGTTGCCATCCAGCAGTCAGCTCCTTCACTGAGATGCAGATTGTAGTTTGATGTTCAGTAACTTTCTTTAAGCCAGCTGATCTGCAGTGCACAGCAGTAGCTTCAGAAGGAAGCTCAGGTCACCAACGGCAACGTGCCTATCTTATTATGTACTTTTGAATTAGCTAATTTTTCTCAACTTATAAAAAACTATGAACAAGCACTCTTTCCATTCAAAAGCTTTGCTGCGTCACTGATAGATTCATTATCAGAGTCAGACATGACTGAAATACCTGAGTACTGTTATTTTTTTTTCCAAATTTGTCATTTTTTTATATTAAAAACAGAGTGATCAGTCAAGCTATTCTTTCCCCCCTGCACTGATATCGTTTCCACAGCTCATGTATGTAAAGCGTGAGCACGCCGAGGCATGGGTGGTCACCTGCAGGAGGCATGATCCCAGCGTGCATCAGACCGCCGTGAGACAGCATGTGGTGTGTCCCGCCCTCTGTCGCACTCTGCAGCCTCTTGGGCGGTCGTCCGGGCCTCGAGCTGCAGGCAGAAAAGCACAAGGCTGGCGTTAGTCATTAGGCCGCTCTCCATGCTGGGACTGAGATGGGTGGCCCAGCTAGACTAAAGTGTCCTTCAAGTCTGTAAACCTCTGATCCTGCTGAAGTGTCAACAAGCAAAAACACTGAAACATGAGCGCCTCCAGGAAGGCTGCTGTACAGCAAATCTGACCTCCCTGTGGATACGACCAAGCAGAAAAGGAGTTTCCCTATGGCCTCCATAAAGCACCTCATTACTGTTCAGCTTACTCATTCATTTGTTTGCTTATTAAATGCGCTTGCCCGCCTCCTTCCCCTTCAGTCCTCTCCTCGTTTAGCCGTTCGTTTCCCCTTTTCTTTTCCCTCCCCCCCCTTCCCCTGTCGTGTCACAAGTTTGCTCGACAACAGCTGTAAGTACGAGGCGAGACGCACGCAGTTTTCTTGTGCGTTTGCGTGCAAGGCCCGACGGGGCAGGGCCGCGCTCCATCAATCCTGGAGGAAGTGCGTGCAAAGCTGTCAGACATCACTCGGGCTCTGACTAAACGGTGTGAATGTCCTGACAGTGGAAATGACACGGGCCACATCAGGCCTAATGACAACCAGCGTACCTCATCTCCGTTTCACAGCAGCTTGACACAACAGCAATCTGTGCGTCTGTCTGAGGCTGCGTGATATTAAAAGACAGTGAGCAAAAGAAGACGGTGGAAGAGGAGGAGGAGGAAAACGACGGAGAAGGGAGTGAAACCTGAGTGAAGCGCGAAGTTAAAGAGGAGTAAAAGTGAGACAGAAAGATGAAGAGGGACATAAAAAGAGAAAGTGCATAAAAGTAAAAAAAAAAAAAAAGGTGCAAAAGAGAAGGGTGAGGAGGGGGAATAAGCAGAGATAGACTAGAAGCAGCAGCTTCCTAGCGTGGGGTGTCTTTGAGCAGATTTTAATTAGAATCTAATCCAGCCGTCATTAAGGCCCCATAAACGAAGCTGTCAGTCAGGAGATTAATGGCGCCTCATTTGCATGTTGCATATAATTCATCAATTACCCAGCAGAAAGGACCAATCCCCTGTTGACACACCCACTGGCTGAGAGGGGGTAGATGAAGAGACACAAAAAGACAGGGAGAAAGAATGTGTAGCCACAAACTCTGGGAGAAAAAACAGGTAGCTGGAATATGTGTGTGTGTGCGTGTGTGTATGAAGTGTTCAAAGGTTAATTTGATGAGCCGATGAGCTCCACAGTTCCTGCCCTCGGTTTTAATGAGTTGTTATTATTGTCTCTTATTATAGGCCCAGACCGACTGGGATGTGACAGCTGACATCAGATATCTCACAGAAACACACACCCACACTCACACTAACAGGAGCACAGGGAGCGACACGCACACAGACGCATGTAAATATAGTGAGGGAAAAAAAAAGAAGCTAGAGAGTGAGCAATGAGAGATTTGTGGCTTGTTTTTGTAAAGCTTCGACCTCCCCCTTACGGTTTTAGCAGATTCCGATTCAGCTTTGGAAAACTACAACTAAGAACATTCAGAATATTTCTTTCCAGCTTCCCTGTTGTGATTGGTCAATTTTTAACATGAAGAGTTTTGCTACTTTTAGCACAATTAGCGTTTTAGGTCTGATCTGCTAATCCCAAACTTCACAAATTCAGATTTCTTTTTTATTCTAAGGTGAAAAAACAAAAGTGGGGAAAAAATGTGCAGCAGAATATAAGATGATCCACATTTATGTATCAAAACAATACCTTTAATTGATTTCAATTAGAAATAATAACTAGTCAATTCTGATATTTTGATGAGCGATCAGTGCATCTCTTTCCCTAAGGAGAGCAGATCTTCACTCAGAGATTTTCAGACGGCTGGTAACTGTGCTAATTGCAGGATACTAGAGGTGATAAAGGAAAGGTTTGAAACCACAATAGAATAAAACGGAGAAGATTTACTGTGTGGTACAATTTATCCGAAGTCTGTTTCAGAGCCAGTTTGCTCCTTTGATGAAACATCTCCAAACAAACTAAAAGTCCCTTAGCAGCCGGCTTCTTTCTGCACCCAAATAAATCAGATGCAGATTGAGAAAAATTGCTAAATTAAAGTAATATTTTTCTAAAAACCTGAGATGTACAGAGAGTGTATGATACCCTTTGTCTTTTTTGGGGGGGTTTCTCTGTCTTATGTCATGTTTTTATTTTTATGACATTTTGATGCATTTGATGTACGTTTGACATCTTTTCCTAGAATTTTCCAAAAAATTACTTTGATAAAATTACTATGTATAAAAGCTGTTCAACAACTTAAGTTGTCTTTTCCTGGGAGACATGCAAAAAGACTAATTTAAATATCTTAGTATGACTGAAAAGTCTTCCGTAATAACTTTTCCATCAAAGGCTGTAGTGGTTAGCAAAACATTTACTATGGCCAATTTTTGGGGGGGAATCTCAAAATTAATAATAATAAAAAAAACACTTGAACTTCTAAATCTATAACTGAGGGATACAGTTGTGACTATCTGTGCGAAGGTGTGTGTGTGTGTGTGTGTGTGTGTGTGTGTGTGTGTGTGTGTGTGTGTGTGTGTGGTGCTTAGGATTTCAAATATTTGTTTTCAGCATCACACTGAGCTCAACAAAAGCAGGAAATGTATTTTTGGGTTTCATGTTTGGAGGTAAAGCAACACAGTTGGACAGGAACTGATGTTGAAACATGTCAAATTCACACAAACGCACACAGATGCAGAAGTGAAGATCAGCAGGGGGAAATAAAACGCACACAGGCCAGAGCCTGCCTTGTTTTTTACTGCAGCCGCTTCCCTTTCCCTTACTACTGTTTATTTGCACTCACTAATTAATGGTCTCTCTAAGTGTGTGTGTGTGTGTGTGCCAGTGTGCGCATCTCCATGTGTGTGTTGTTGGTGGGTGGGTGCGTTGTCTGCGCCTTTGTGCATGTTGCATTTTTAAGGGGCATAAAGAACTGGAACCTAATTTTGTGTTTAGTCTGCAAGTACGTTGATACATCAAAGTGACCCACAGAGGGAGGTCTTATGTGTGTGTTGTGCATGCATGCGTGTTTGTGTGTGTGTGAGAGGTTGGAGAGCACCGGTTCCCTGAGGTAGGATTAATGAAAAAGCCTTTCATGGAAAAGTCATCAAGCTGAGGGGATGGAATGAGAGAGAGAAGGGAGGGGAGTGGTGGGGGGTGGGATGAAGAGAGAAAACAGTTCATTGTGTGTGTATGTGTGTGTAGAGGAGGGGGTGTATGGCTTATGACCTCTTTGTCTCAAACTTTAATTAAAATCTCACCCAGACGTCCTCCTTCATGCCAACACTGTGGCCACACATGAACACACACACATCACACACAATTTTTTTTTTTTTAGGGATAGGAAGGTAACCAGCACATCGAGTTCTGCCCTCAGAGCTTCTTCTCCGGAGTGTGTTACCTGAAACGTGAAACGCCAAGCATGGCAGCTGGAGCTTAGCACAGGTGGAATAGAAACAAAAACACAACCAAGATGACAGATCTCTCTGCTCTTTGCACACACACACCACACACACAGAGTCAAGAAAAGCAATGAAAGAAGAGGAAGTGTTACAGTCAAAACAGTGGAACAGCTACTGGCTTGGAGGGACTGAGGTGGTGATAGGTAGCAGCTGTGTGTTTATGTGAGAGAGCAGGGGGAGAGAAAAGGGAGAACTTGCTCAAACAGGATTTTGTTTGGAATACATTAGCAGCGGTTTACAGCTCCCATCCTTTCAATCTGTGTTTATCACACGGGTTTGTATTCGCAGTCACGGTCCGGTTTGATAAATCATAACGTTGACGCCGCTCGCAGGAAGACTTATGTTTCAGGTTGGAGAAAAGAGACATTGATGATGTGATAAATAAAAATAAAAAAAAACTTGATGCATCACTCTTATGAGCCTGTGTGTGTTGATGTCATGAAAGAAGCTAACACAGGACGTTTGATCGCGGCAAAAAAATTCAGATCTCCTAACCCGATACTGTCGGGCATTCCTTCGCCGCATTCCAGGGTCAGGACGATGTCAGGACCGTGTGTGTGCGTGGGCGTTTGTGTGTGTGTGTGAAAGCATGTGTGCGCTTTCCATTAAAACCCGTCACAAGAGAAGAGATGGAGAGGCCCTCTTTAGCTCATCGCACTCGTCTCTACAAAACATCAAAAGAGCATTGAGGTTAAAGTTGAGGCAGACTTGAACGCATCTGAACTTGGATTCTGTCCCAACACTGCTGAATGTGACCTGCCACACACTCACGCATACACGCACACACACAAATACACACACAGCAGCCACAAAAAGTTGCAAGGCTAGACTTTGTCACTGAAACACAAAGAAATGGTACAAAGCTACTAGATTTCCATAGACATGAGCAAATTTGCCTCCATCCCTGGTTAAAAGTTATGCAAAACGCTTTCAAATAAAATTGTGTAAAATCCACAATTTCATCAGAGTAAACATTTTTATCAGAGAGAAAAAACAAATAACAGTAGCACATTTATTGGCACTCCTGCTAAAGCTTTGTATAACTCACTTTTGCCAATGGGACAGCAAGGTTGGAGCACACAGAGAAGATGGAGGGGTCTTTAAACTTGGCACAATTTCTCTAGATCAGCCAGAGTCCTGGATCGTCTCTTCAGCTGATCCCATAAGTTTTCTGCAGGATTTTGGTCAGGGGACTAGATGGCCACAGAAAAGATTAAATTTGACTCTGGCGAATTGTTTTTCTGTGCTTATTTGGCCATATGTTTTGGATCACAATCCTGCTAATGACAGCCCATTTAAAATTTCCTGGCAGTTGCCACAGATACTGTTTTTCACCAACAGCCTGCTATTTCAAAGCTCTCATGATGCCATGCATTCTAAAATAAGGTCCCACAGCCTCACAGATCCTCCACCATGCAGTGAGCATCAAGTACTTCTACATATATGATGAATATGTTTCACACCACATTAGCATTTTGCAACCTTTACATGTGGGATCCTTCTTTTCCACGGCCATTAGCATCTACAACAATTCTTTGAAGAAACTTGGATGAGTTACAAAGTTCATATGAGCATTTATTAATGTCAATATATATGGAAATGTGACTAAATATAATCAAAACGCAATTGCACCGCTTCATTTAACAACATTGCTGAAGAGACTAACTCAATAAGTATCTAGGTCTTTTTTTGGTGCACATTCTTCTGTAATTGAGTGACTGAATTCCGATAAATGTACTGCTTAAAAAATAAGAATAAGATGGTTATGATTTTTGAACAATATTTTGTCGACACTTTATTGCAACAAATTCAGCGAAAATTGTGATAAAGTTTCAAGTCCGTGTCAGGCGTTTCTCACAGAAAGTCATGGATTACCAAGCTCACATTCCATAGAACATGTAAATGTAAGAAAATTAGCTACAGAATGAAAGAAATGCATCAGTTACAATAGTAGGAACGGACTGGGTTACCAACATTCATGTAATTTACTAGTTTTCTTTAGAAGAACGGCAGTTATTCCTTAACATGGGGTATTTAACCCCACTGAATAAATTCACTCCGCCTGAATGGATTTTATGCTGCCGCAATAAAAAATGTTTATTACTCATTACAAACATCCAATAGAAGTGTCAGCAGCATCATGTCTGCTTCTTTTTTAATTTTTTTTAGCAAACTAACTCTCATCTTAAGCACATGAAGCTGGTGTCACACAAATCCAAAGAAAGTTTATTTACGCTTTACAAAATAAGCTTCATCGCTACTGCTGTAGGTCCGAAGCAGCAATGTTGAGTTAGTGCAAATCTTACTGCATTTTTATCTGTTTTTAATGACACTTTAACTTAACCATGTCATGTGCAAAAGATTATCGAGCACAAATAGAGAACCCATGTGTTGCTCTTTAAATATTCTTCAGTAAAAAATTTAAAAAAAAAAGTGAGATCTTGTTCCACGGTACATCAGAACATTTTAATGTAATGCACGGAAGGAAAGACTATTTTTAACACTGCATACATAATGTCCACACATACATGTCACGAATACACCCAGTTTAACCTGAGCGACTTTGTTTGATGCTCTCTCTCTCCAAATGGAGAATGAAACTGTTCCTTTTGTGAGGGGGAGACGAGCAAAGGATGGCGGATCGGGTTGCCTCCTACACACCGTGTTCCCTCAGTGGAACTAATGTCATTTAGCGGCAAAGCCAGCAAAACACGCAGGCGTGACCGTGCGAGTTGGTGCGCGGCGGCAGTCGGCGAGGAAAGAGGGTGTGTTTCTGCACCACCTATGCATGAATTGCAACTGGAGTGAGGGTGAAGTTGGCCCTTCTTCATTGTGTGACGAGTCAGTGGTCAGGCTGTGTATGTGTGGACATGGCAGGCCAAAGAAAAGAAGGTAAAACAATTATGAACAGAGAGACTTGCTTCAATATTGAAAAAAGTGAAGCAATAGGAAATGGCCTGTACGTGTTTAGCGCTTTTTCTAGTCCAGTGTTTCTCAACCCCGGTCCTCACCGCCCCCCTGTCTTCCATCTTTTAGATGTTTCCCTTCTGCCACCATCTGAATTGTATCTCTGGGTGATTAACGGGCTTTGGCAGTAGTTGATGGTCATGCAATCATTTGAATCAGCTGTTCTGGAATAGAGGCACATCTAAAACATGCAGAGCAGGTGGGCGGTGAGGACCAGGGTTGAGAAACGCTGATCTAGTCCAAAGGACAGCAAAGCGCCTCACACTTCGCTCTGACATTCACTGAGTGTTTAAAGCAATGATTAAACAAGCACCCGAAAACATTTAGTAAAACTATCAGGCATCTCTCAGCTGTGTCTCTTCCCAACCTTTATCCTGAACTGGAAAATAATAAGTGATGTCTGTCTTAATCAGTAACAGAAATCTGAGCGAGTCTGTCAAAAAGCCACATCATCATATTCTCAGGGACTCTTCTTGAAACTTTTAGGCTTCCCTTCCGTCTTTGATCCGAACCGTCTTGAGATCCACTTTTTATTCTTTTTTTTTTTTACCTGCTACTGTACGTCTCTCCATCCACACAAGGGATCACTTAAAAACTTCTAATGCACTAGGTGGGGTGGTGGCGGCAGTGGTGGGGGTACTGATGCTAATGGCTACCGCAGCACATTTGAAGCCCTCAGACAAAGAATCAGGCGAGTTGTTTGAAGATTTCAGACGAGTGATGTTTTCAGATCTCATTAACTAAAGGCTGTTTGAGTGTTGTGTGGATAATTAGAGACGGCAGCGGCTGTGTATTTTCGGGGGGTTGTATAACAACGCTCCCATTAACGCCAGACACAGGAGACATCCCGCAGCAACCAGAAGAAGAAGACGCATCCGGATTTTTGTCTTGGTTGGAGGGCTGCAAAAGCTTAAGAGCAGGTGGTTAATCCACAAGTTAAGGCTCGTCTCCAAACTTCTTGCTCCGGTTTAGGACAAAAAAAAAAAAAAAGGAGAACGTTTGCGGAAATAGGCAAGCGCTCCGCACGTCCTCCGCGTGTTCGTCTGCGCACATCTCGATGCGGCCTCCATCCAAAGTTAATGGCAGGTGTAAATTGGATCATCCATGCTCCAAGCAGCAAGGATTAACCATCAAACAATATGAGTTCTCTAAACCAGAGATAATCCACAACTCCTCTGGATTCAAGCTCACGCTGTCACGAGCATGTGGTCTGCACAACAGCAGGCCGAGGCACCGGGAAGCCGCAAATCCCAGCCAATTTAGTCCCCTTTATCCAAACATCTCTGTGCCATGCTGGAACTGATGACCCATGCAGTTGGTCACCACCGGAGTTCTGCAAAACACCTCATTTACATAATCGCATCATAAATACAGAGAATTCATTTAATCATCTCCTCTGTTCTGATGCTCAGGGCTAAAGAGTGTTGATATGATAAGACAGCAAGTTATTAAGGAGGGAGAGAGGGAGGCAAGGAAGATGGGAGAAGGAGAGAAAGCGAAGGGGATCAGCGAGTGAGTGAGTGAGCTTGTCCTGATTTAAGCTGCCGCTTGGGGCCAAATGAAAATTAATTAATTTCTGTGAAGAATCAATTTCTCAGAATGACAGTGTCAGATTCAATGTGTGCAAGTGAGAGTGTGTCAAAGAGAGAGTGTGTCAGAGTGAGACAGAGATAACAGTAAGTGATAACATGACAAACTTTTGAGAGTAGGTTTTTTTTCTTTCTTCTTATTAGGATTACAAAAATTCATTATCGCCAACATCGCCGCAGCCATCAAGACGTTTATCATCCAATAAAATGGTAATTAGTTACAGGCCTGGAAGGAGAAGAAGTAAGGCAAGTAGGCATGGACCAGTTACCAGCATCAAGGTATGCTAATGTTTTTTAAAAAAAGTTACGCTCTCAAAACGACAAAGATCTGCCCTCCCACCGTTCCAAGGGGTTTAAAGTCCTTTTCGTGAAATGACATGAAAGAAGCTGGTGTTGGAGAATGAAGCAACACTGTCTCTCCTCCACGTGTTGCTGTGCACTGCTGGCCAGCTGGCTGACAGACGACTCCTATAACTTTCTCTTAGACCTCCGAGAAAGAGGTTTGATTGGTTCAATTTCTCCTTGCAATCTTTCTGACTTAAGTTAAATCTGACTCGAAATTACAATCTGTAATGAAAATTAGCAACAAATGCGACATTTATCATTACAGTTAAATAGAGTCTCACGACAAGAACTAGTCAGTTTGAATAAACTTGTTAACTCTAATTATGTCTGCAAACACAATATCATGATTGTTTAAGGTTCAGCTGTGCGGCTGCACTAGTGTTCACTAGTTGAAGCCAAAAAAACAATGAGAATACATTTTCACTTTGTGCCATTCACCATCATCACAATAAAAACCATGAAATATCCGAATGCAATATCAATTTCAAGTATTTTTCATCTATGTCCATCTGACAAGCTTTGGGGTTTCTTTTATTTTTTATTTTTTGAAAGTTTGTCAAAAATGAAAATGAGGTGGAAGCTGAAAGTCCTACTTGGCAAGCTTTTGGTTGGCGCTTTCAAAGCAGCCAGTCCAGGAGCGCCATTCATTTTTCTTGCCGCTGATTGGCTGTTCCTACAAGAACTGAGACGAGTGGATTTTAACTCCTGCAGTTCTGCTATGACGGCTTTTCACTGTGCGTATTAAGGTATATAAAAACATATTTGGTGTTTCCATTGTTAGAATATAAGCATTTTTGAAGGGACTCTTAAGTATTCGCGGATGCTAGCTTTGACCCCGACTGTGACCCCGAACCCCGTGAATACAGGGGGTCAACTACAGATAATAGTAACAAAATAAAAACATAACATAACGTTTGAAAACTAGTGTTCCTGAATATGTTTAAAACCAACTATAAATATGGAAGAAATTATATTTACAATTTTGACAGTATTATAAATCGAGTTTACAAGGTTTGCGATTTCATTAAGTTGTATTGTTTTTACATAAAGAGTGAATTGTAGCCAACGTGATGATACTGTGAGGATCTAATACTGGCCCTTGGCTAGTTCCAATGCATTTAACACAACTGGCAGAAAATCATTTAACTGAACCTGGAGTCTTTTATCTACTAATTCAACTTCCGAAGTGCATCAAAGCACATTTGTTGACATTCTAATCTTGTATCTCCATTAACAGTAAGCGATAACATGACAAACTTGCCCTTCAACGAGCCTCATTTCCATTAAAACGAGTGGGAGCGGTTAGACTAAACTGGGAGGAAAGTGACACGACAAACTCATCCAAAAGGTAACAAAAGTTGAAAATGAGCGCAAACAAGAACAGTAATTAAACTCGTTATCGTTCAGCTTTTTTTTTTTTTTTTACAAGTCAGGCGAGTTTAAAAATAAATAAATAAATAAATAAATAAACACTGCTGCACCGGTCGCACTTTAAACAACACCGGGATGGACCCTCCACTGTGCCCCCGCCGTCACCTCCACCTCCCCGGCTCACCTTGCGTTGGTGCAGTCGTTGAAGAGCGTCTCGAAGTCCTGCCTGGAGATGAGTTTGCACCGGTTCACCCCGGGCTGGATGGCTCCCAGCCCCCGCAGCACCCGGACCTGCTCCACGTTGCACACCACCGGACTAATGTCCAGCCGCTTCAGCTTGGTGTAGACGGTGTGGAGCCCGCCGACCAGGTGCTTGAGGAACACGTCGAAAGCCTGCGGCAGACAGATGAGCTCCGTGCCTTTGACCGTGAACGAGGCCAGCTTGGCACCCTTCACCTCCACCAGCTTGCACTCGTTGTTCTGCGGCGTGCTCTCCACCGGCGACGCGGTGGCGTACACGGGCTTGGCCCCGGCGGACAGCGGGGTTCCGCCGCCCTTCAGCGGGGTCCCGTTGGGCAGCAGGAGGTCCGCCCGGAACTGGTGAAGCAGCGCCGGGTGCGCCACCGGTGGAGCCGGGGAGGACGCGGCGGAGGTGGCGGCGGGTGGCGGAGAGTTGGTGGCCGGGGAGACGGAGCTCGGTACCGGGTGGTGACCGAGTGGAGCGGCGGGAAGCAGAGTCGGAGTGGCAGGAGTTGCCATGGTAGTCATTGTCGGTGAAAGAGAGCGCAAGTAAAAAAAAAAAAAAAAAAAGAAGAGAAAGAAAAGCAAAAGTTTAAGTCAACTGTTATGGAAAGTAAGTTTGGGAGCGTGAAGTGTGCATTGGGCGTCTCTGGGAAGAGAGGGGAATAAAAAGAGAAGAGAGGAGACACGGTCCGTGTGTGGAAAGGAAGATCACATTATTGAATCAGAATGAGCGGAGGCTTGACTCAGTGGAGATGCTACTGTCAAATTATCATAAGGAGGAGGAGCCTGGGCTGATTCTTAGACAGTGAGAGACAGGAGAGGGGGAGAGAGAGCAAAGATTAGCCTACTTAAACTTTTGATAAGCTTATTTATGAGAAAACACACCTTCACATTAAAGCCTCTGATGAGACTTGACATGCTCCTGGCATACAATCCGGGGTGTTTGTGTCATTTCTAGAGATCCTCTTAAATCTTTAAGATTAATTAATGCATCATGATTGGAAGTAAAATGGATTACATTCTGAAAAGTCACATCCATGTTTATGATGTAAAGACAATTTGGCGCTCAAGAACTTTAATAAAAAAAATGGAGAAACGGTTTTGGTTGGTTGCAATTCGAAACAAGAATCTAATAATCAGTTGTTTTTTTTCTGCCACATGCCAATTTGTATTTTTTCATGCCCGACTCCATAGACTTAATATGTTTTTTTTCAATGTCTACCTAAAAAGTAGCTGAGGAATAGTTTTGAATTCAACTGAAAATGAAAGATCTTCAAAATCTACTCGTTAATGTATGAAAATACTCGTCTCTGTCCTCTGTCTAATAATTATTAATCTTCAAATGAATTACAGGATCTAAATATAGCCAAATGTATGATCCAAGTAATAAATAGGAACAAACAAAATAAAGTTTTTCAGTATTTCAAATTTCCAAACTCTGGGCAAAACACCTTGTCTTTTCTCTCACTTTTTGCCACTGTAAACATGTTTTAATGGTAGTTATTCATTAACAATCTGACTGGAATAAAGACATA
Source organism: Poecilia picta (assembly GCA_033032245.1). Classification (NCBI taxonomy): domain Eukaryota; kingdom Metazoa; phylum Chordata; class Actinopteri; order Cyprinodontiformes; family Poeciliidae; genus Poecilia; species Poecilia picta. The sequence goes on along the minus strand of CM065367.1, from coordinate 19,788,574 downwards.
TTTCAAATGCATTTCCTGCTGATAAGAGTGACGTAAGCAGTTATGAGGTTGTAGGGGCAGTTATATTATACTTTTGGATAAAAGCACTATTTAAAAACTGCCTTTTGTATTTCGTCTGGTTATTTTTTCTTCATAGTTTGAAACACATATGTACATTCATACATATGTGAATGTACTCTGTATATTCACAAACAGTGTGAATATGAAGTATAACATTTAAGTGTTTCTCTCAGTTGGTAGTTTTCGCTTAATGTCTCTTAAGATATGCATTTCTCATAAGGCCAGCATTTGTTTAAATACAGAATTGTGATTATTGCCATATTATTGCTTACATAATCAAGGGGAAGACTGACTTGACTCTTGTCCAACAGAACTTTATGTAAAGCCACAAAAGGTCATTGCTAAAAAAAAAGCTGGCTGATAAGAATGCTGTATCCACTGGAAAGTTTGGTGAAAGAAAAAATTGTGTTCACGTGAAGTAAGAGGAGAGACATTAAACTTGAGAGGATTTTGAAGAAAGTCAGAAAGACAGGGGCGATTTGCAAGGTGTAAAATTGAACCAAAGACAAAGAACCATTTTACCTGAGCTTAGGAGAAAAAGGTCTGCAGTGTTGTTTTGTTTTTATCCTACCTTTACATGGGGGCACATACTATTTGGCCCATTGAGACTTTTGTTTAAAATAAATCTTTTTTTTTTATTAGTTTAATGCAGAATCTCTAGTTTGACTTTCATTAACTGTAAACCATCAGAATTAACACCACAAATGCCTGCTTTATACCACTTCATGTGCAATGAATGCACATAAATGACTACATAAATGTTTTTTGTTTTGTTTTTTATTTCAATTGCTGTGATAAATGAATTTTTTGTTGATATTCAAATGTACTAAATTGACTTTTATGTCTTGAGAATCTCTGACCAATCTGGTTGAATAGGCATTAGGATTTAAGTTTAAGCTTGTGAAAGTGTTTTGAAAAGATTACCAGAATTTTGATCAGAGATGGATTTGACCAGAACACTTTTGTCGGTCCGCACGTTGTCACAGCCCACCTCTCCCGGATCGGCCTCCCGATTTACTAAGAGGAGAAAAAGATTTTCATCAAAGGTTTTCTGCTTTAGCCCCCCAACTCATAAAACAGGCCCTGACTGTGAAGAAATGCCTATAGGTTTCCAATTAGTGCTTGACCTTTATGTGATTTGAGTGTTATTAATAAAAGCTTGCTAAATGAACAGACAGGGTGGAGGTGAGGGGGGGAGGGGTATGCATCATTTTAAATTACAGCTGTTTTTTTAATCCGATAGCAAGAACACGTAATGAAACGTGGGAGAAATCATGTAGCAATTATACCTGATTTCATCATGTCATGACAGATGCGTGAGCCTAGAAAAATTAAGTCAGGTCTCTTTTTCTGTCAAATAGATCACTCCGCTTTAAGTTTGTCGCACCTGCTGTTTGTTAAATCTGGTATTTGGATGATACTTAACAAGATCAAGCACATTGGGGGCGGGGGGGCAATACGTTTTTATCTTTTTTTTTTCTTTATAAACTGAGCTCCTTACCTGCTCTCTGTACAGGCACTAACACATCCACACACTGCCATCATTTACATAGAGCTTGCAGTCCTTTCAAAGTGGCTTTCACGGAACATTGTGTTGATAATGATCTTCAGGGAGAGAGAGGAGAGAGAGTCACAGATCTCCAGAGACCATCTCACCATAAGACAAGAGGGAAGAGGATAAAACTCCGACTGTTCTCCAACTCAAAGGACTCGAACACTCTCCCCCCCTTCTGTCTCTCCTCTCTCTCCATCTTTCTCTCTCTCTCTCTCTCTCTCTCTCTCTCTCTCTCTCTCGAATAAGCCCTCTTGTGTTTTTTAATTGGCAGAAATTAATCTTTAGGATGTAGATGGTAGATTTACATTCATTAAAAGTCAAGAGAGGAAGCCAGGCTTGATGCTAATCAAATCTGCTTAATTATGCTTAACATGAGTATCTCCAGGGGAAGAGAGAGAGAGAGGGGGGAGACGGAGAGAGAGATAGCTAACTCGAACTTTTTACTTTTTTGCCTTTGATAACTCCTGCTGAGTATGGCCTTTTCCTCGCCAAAAAGAAATGTCACGACTCTCTTTCTCCATCTGTAGAAAACACACAGATAAAGCCGTCTGTGTAAAGCAGAGCCGATTCATGTCGTAAGTTCCCACCGCAGAGTATTTAATAGGTGTTAAAATGTTCTGATCCAACCTCTTAGGCTTATTCTTTGTAACACTCTGGGTTAAAAATAACCCAATGTGGGACATGTTGTGAATCCTGTCCTGACTTAAATGTGTAGCGATCCTGCCTGAGTTAATTTAACCCAGGAAAACTGGGTTATGGGTTGATCCAGCATACTGGGTTAGATTTTCAGCAAAAAAAAAACATGTCTTAAAGCCAGAAATATTTCACCTTAAATAAAGTAAATGGTTGGGTATGCATTTCATTTACAACAATTGCACACTTATTATTTAAACAAAATAATAACAGCAAGAAAATAGTTAAATTCCAATGCAGGATTTTACAAAAAAAAACAAAAACTTTTTAAATTTAAAAAAGCTTATGATTCGGGATAAGAATCATTGATATAAGATGTAGTACAATGGGAGTACTGGCAACACGAATGAGCAAGTGTCACAGGGTTTACTAAACTAATAATTGAATATTGAACTTATTAACAGGGCAGAGTTGTTTATTGTCCAGGAACATAATGGCATTTTATAGCACAATCAAGTAACTATGTTACCTTGAGTTGTTATAAAAATGCTGTATAGATCAAATATGAGTTAAAATTTCACTTCCTGATTTAAAGCCAAAGCCCCTGTCTCTTTAAAAACTGCTCCTTCTGAAGCTCTACCTTCAGGAAGTCATCACAACATCTCTCCTCTATTAACCCTCTAACAGCCAGTTTTAGCCAGCATTGCACAGAGAAGTAACTTGTTTAATGAGTTCAGTAGATGCATGTTTCACCAAGTGTTTGCTAATTGATGCTAGCTAGTTTGAAGGGGTTGAGTGGGGATGTCACGGGGGGAAAGAAGCTTGGCAGTTTTGAAATTGCATCTGAGGAGGAGCTGTGCCTCAAAGGTGGCGCTAGGGCCACACGGGCGTTTTGGCAGCTGAGTGGTTGTCACAGGAGACGAAAGGATTTCTCAAACATGCATGAAGAATCAAGGGAACACTCCAGGTATGTTTGTGACGAGGGAATTATGCTATAACATGATGCAAAGCTCAAATATTTCGACTTTACCTAATAGTGCCCCTTTAAATGCAGCCACAAGTTGATTATCAATGTCTAAGCTAAATTCCTGAGAGTATGTTGGAGAATAGTTGCATGATAAACAAAACAAAGAGTAGAAAAGATCGTAGTATCAGGCATGGAGTCAAGGCCAGAACTTTTGAGACCATTGCTTCCTCAAGACCTTCATCCCTCATTACTAATTTAGCAATTTCTATATTTATTAGGTAATCAAACCCTTTCAAAAACACTTTTTGTTCAATAAAGCAGCAAATCTAATCACTTTTTTTGGTTGTTAGAGATTTCCACAGGTTCTAGCATCAAGAACCTGTGGAAATGTTCTTTTGTGCTTCTGTTTGTGCTGTACTCAAAGAAAATAGATACCACAATGCACCCTTTCACTGTTCCAAAACACTCACAGGTTACCCAGACTTCATGTAGTCCCTCTCATCTGAAATTAGAGCAGCCTCCAAACCCCTGTTTCTAGACAGCCAGTGAATCGTGTACACATGAAGCTGCCACTGAATTTAAAAAGCCAAAAAAAAAAAACATGCAAGTAACTTGCAGGAGGTTCTCTTTCAGGTCACCTTTGCAAATCCCGAGCCTGGAAAAAGACAATCACGCAAACAATCTGGTAACATCTTCAGTCACTTGTGGAGTCTTTTTGGGGGGCAGCTAATAGCTACTTTCCTTACTACACACATAGCTTATGTATAGCTACCACATCAGCTTAGTATGTATATCTACTTAGGTCAAAGCAAGTAAGTAGCTTACTTTATCATGTAAAAGGCTAATCTTATCTTAAACTCAATCCTTATTGTAACTTTATCCACACAACCGAATCCCACCAACATTATTGAATGATCAGCATCATTTTATTACGTAATTTTATATTTTATTCTTTGCATGACACTGATCAGGCCACTGTGAGGTTAAAAATAGTGAACGTGAGGTTATTTGTTTTCTACGGCAACAAACAAGGTTATAAGTTTTTACTTTTACTTCTATCCCAACAACATAAAGCTGCTTTAAGAAATAATCCAGCAGTCTTTTGTGATCAATATGTAAGGTGTATATTAATGCTCTACGATGAACACAGGTAACTACAGTAACATAAACAAGAGGCTGGTGAGTAATGTCCCACCTTTAGGAAATCTGTCTTTAACCTTGAGTGCAAGGTCCTAATTTAATTACATTGTGCATTTTAGCTCATCCATCCACAATCTTGTAAGCAGCCACAGGTAGGATGTATTGTGCAGTGGTGTGAAACGACTTTGTCTCAAAACAGAAGGTCACAGGTTTAATTTATAGAGCATCCATTTAATATATGACGAGAACAATGAACTCATTTAAATTCTTACTTTGGACAACTTGCTAAAACAACCTCAGCCCGGTTTGGGTTTTTTTTTCTCGGATCTTCGAAAGTAGGAGCAAAGTTATCATGACAGCATTATGGATTTTTGTAGGTGAACAACTTTGCAGCGTTATTTATCTGTCTTCAACATCTAATATTACTCCTGGAGTTGAGCGCGAACTCAGTGGGGTATTCTGTCTTTGAAGTGTTTAAAGTTCCTTGAGACAGTAGAAGCCTTTCTATCTCCAGTGCAGCGCAATGTGTTCCCCTTTCACAGAGTTAATTAATGTTTTATATCTCCCTCAAATCCGCTGTATGATGAGGTTTTACCCTCCAAAATCTGCCTTGTGTTATTTTACAGCATTAAATGTGATCATCTCCATTAGTATAGATTATGTTGCTGTAAAGTTTTTTCCACGAACCAGGTAAACTCTTGGGATTTTTCCTGTTTTGTTCAAGAGGCAAAGAAAAAAAAACACCTAAAAATAATTGAAAAAGATCTTTTTATGTTTTTCGCATTTCAACCACATTTTATTGTGATTTTATGCAAGCCGTAAGAAGGAGAAGTGTGGAAGTGCATCAATGAGTTTCACAGTTCAGGTATGAGAAGCTGTCCATTACATAACCGTTCCATAGTCTCCATATAGAAAATAAGCAACTGTTGAAAGAAAGCAGCAAGAGGCCTGATTTACAGTTTACCACAAGGAATGTAGGCGACACAGAAAATGTGTGGAAGAAGGTCCTCTGATCAGATGATCCAAAAATTTTACTTCTTTGCAAAATGTGCTCGCAAACTTGCACTGCAGCCCCCACACCACTGAACACTAGTGGTGATGGCAGCATCATGCTGTGGTGATGCTTTAAGGCTGGTCAGAGCTGAGGCAAAGCTGGATGGAGCAAAAAACTATTTAGACCTAAATCACAGTGGACTTTAATGGTGAAAGCAAATTAATGTTTATTTGTAAAAACAAACAACAAAAATGAACACCAAATGTGTATTTCTGTACTTCAGTTTTGTGCTCTGGTTTGCATTGGCCTATCACACAAAACTACAACAAAATATTAAAAATATCCTTTTATTTTCAAAAGCACATTATTGCTGTATCGACCAAAGCACACACACACAAAAAACACTCTTCCGCAGAACCTATTTCATGTTCCAGACCTCCTAATTTTAACAGTTCCCATTTATGTTGCCATGGAGCCATCGCGAGCCAAAGAGACAGAGACGATGCTCATGTCGAGTCTCTGTTTGAAACCAGAGCTCTGGTCCTCTCCACATGTCTGTTTTGGCCAGCGAGGAGCGACAGCATGAGGGAAATGTGTAGGTGGTTAGATCAGCCGATGAAGTGTAAATACCACTCAATCTGTTCTCATTAGAGGAGCAAAAACATACGAATCACTTCGCCTCTATTAAAAATGCCCCTGGGTCCCCGATTGAGAGCATGCGTGTGTGTGTGAGTGCGTGGATGCACGCTCATACATGCGATTGTGTGAAACAGAGGGAGGTGGTGGTGGGGTGAGGGAGTGACAGAATGATGTTTTGGCATTTGTGTCTGCAGTGAGGATCTGAAATGCCACCACCATCAATGCTGCTTAATTCTCAGAAACAAACTCTTAATCTGAACAGACAATCCGTTCCGACAGCTTCTGTTATGATTCAAATCAACTTGGAGTGAAGGGTGTGTGTGCGTGTGTGTGTGAGTGAGAGCGTATGTCATTGTGTTTTGGTATGTGATTAGGTTTCTGTGTGTGCTCGTTCCCCAGCCCCCTGTAAGTGTGCGACCAAGACATCACACATCCAATCCGCATTCCCCTATGATAATGTGGATTGATTATGGATATGATAATGAGAGGCCGGCGCGGCGTCGCGACCTTCACAAGGTCTAATTGAAACAAGCGTTGGTCCTCCGAAGCACTTATCAAGTCACACAGCACATCATTAATCACGGATAATACAAGCTGTCAGAGTAACGCGAGCACACACACATGCAACTCTCACACATCCTCTATATTCTTTTTCTGTTTTCCAAACATACACAAATCTTCTCTTTCACACACACTCACGCACAATGTGAGCTGTCACTACAATATCCCCGGTATTGTCTTCTTTTAAGGAGAGTGGACAGCTCGTCCACCCTCCATCTCTATTTTTCCTCAGAAAAAGTTGAACAGGCTGATGAAGTTGAACCTAAAAAAGAAAACAGGAGAGGCAAAAAAAAAAGAAAGGAACGAGGAGAGGCTGGCTTTTAAAGCATTTACACACATCTGAACAGCTGCCCGCTTTTTACCCAAACTCGCCTGAAATTGAATTAACTCAGGTTGTTTTACTACCTGCTTTTATTAGGAGACAATTTAACAACCAAATGTGATTCCAATGTTTGATTAACCCAGCATATGGTGCCTACCTGTTAAACACAATGTGTTCAGGAGCTCAACGCCTCAGCGAGTCCCGGGAATAAACTAATAACCCCAATATCATGTTAGTCATTACATAGTCCAAAACACAAAATTTCAATCTGACAAGGGAAAAAAAAGGTGTTTTCATTATTATCATAGAGAAAACTCAAGGAGATGGCATGCACTATTTTAATATTGCCATCAACTTTGTTAATTGTTATTCAATTAACTGCTTTTGTTAATGAAACCAATTAATACATTGAAACAAGGAGGAAGATATACGATTATTATGCGTCTGTGCAGAGTGCAGCTAATTACATCTGTAAATCAATCAATCCCACATTAATCAGTTTGGAAAACGTCCAAAAACAACAAAGTCACTAAAAGACTTTGAAAGTTTCTTTTTAACATATTTTGATTGCCATCCCATTATCGTGTCTAATGATTGTTAACGATCCTTTGAAGAGTTTATGATCCAATTTCCTTGCTATGAATTTAATTGGGACCTAAATAGTGTCTTACGGTGTCGAAGTCTGCCCAGTTTTTTAATCAACAGTGATGTATCGGGGAAGGCACTAACAAGGTCACAGAACTCCTCGCCGGGCAGCGACGGGCCCTGAAGCTTAACGCCTGCTGAAGGATGAGGGTCAGAGAGACTTGATCGGTTACAGGAAGCCAATAGATCAATCACCTTCCGTGCAGGAAACACGGACCTTTCCGGATGTAGATAGATCTGTTGGATTCTCTGCTTTTCTCTGCTCAGATGAGAATAGTTGTACGATTCTTCAGCTGCTTTGGTCAGAATTACGGTTACTTCAAAATTATTCATACGCCATTGGCAAAATGAGGCTTTGGTTGATTTCCATTCAACCAAGATGTTTGTTTCTGACAGGAAATGGGACATGCGTCTTTAAAATTCTTCTTGTGTTATGCATTTTCCTGGAACATAGTGCCATTTTAGAGCACAATCACCACCTTTAGTTGTTAGAAAAATGTTGTATTAATGAAATTTGACTTTGCAGTTTGATGCCTTGGAATTGGCCTGTGTCTCTTTAAGAAGCTCCGCCTCCTTCCAACACATAGCCAGTCCGATAACGTGTTGCTAAAACTCAGTAATTAAAGTAAACCTAGATCTGCTTAACTGTGAACCAGACATAGATTAATACCTAAAACATGCAAAATACATATTAACATTAGAAAATTATTGCTAATATATATATATATATATATATAATATATATATATATATAATATATATATTTATAGCAGTTTATTGGAGACTTGATGCAAAATCCATTGTTATGCAATCAAATGTTTTGAAAGCCATGAAAATTCCTAAAATGCTTTAAGCAGATTTTTATTGACCTTCATTTCATAACAGGGATCCTCTTCCTTTCACACCTATAGAACCTTCCTGAGTCACTGAACTGTATTTGCTTTTAAACTCACATTAAGTGAATTAAAAAGTCTAAGGAAACTGGTTCAGTGGTTTTGCTCAGAATAAAGTAGATGAAACCCATAGAGAAAATACCAACAATTTAACTTGAGTTCAAGAAAATGAGGTTGTTTTGGGATAAAAAAAAAAGCCATCCTAGGTGATCTTTGTTTAGTTGTCTTCTATTAATACTCAGAAACAAAAACATTGTCTCCTAGGTGAAAGACTTTTGCTCGATAATGATTTTAATAAGGTTTTGTTTTGCTCTGCTACTGACTTCTTCTTTAAAACTGTATCAGGATCAACTATCTGGGCTGAAACAAAATTTGAGCTATTCTTCAAAAGTCACACAAAATCACTCCAATGGTCAAAAATGAACCCAGAGCATACTTTGGACACCACTGGCCTTAACTTTCTTGACTTTGATATGTTGCTGATGCTTGGGATCGATCTATCCCTAATATCTTCCTCTCCGATATATTCTACAATTAAAACACAAAACGTGCTTTTTCTGTCTTTTTTTTACGTTTCAATGTGATCCTAGCAAACCTCACCGTTGGTTTTTAATCTTTTATGTCACAGAAGATAGTAATTTCCAAAAATAAAATAAAAGCATTACTTGTTCAGACCATCCCATGCAAAAATCAGATAAATAAAATCTTGCTGATAGGAGGTAAATGTCACGTTGCCCATCGTGATTACTCTGCATCTGCAAAGATCCAAAAATACACATAAGTATTTGCATTTGTTTTCCAAAAAAGTTAATTACCTGCATTTTCATACATATTTTAATCCTTACAAATCCCCAACCAACCCCCTTCCAAAGAATGTCAGAAACTATACCAGACGTGCTTATGTGGGGATGTAACACATAAGCACGTCAGCTGCACGTCCAGCAACAGGCTCTTAAGAGGCTGCTGCTGGAAAACCAGAAAATCTTATGGTCTGTTTTAATTTTCTGTGGAAAAACAAACATATAAAACAACAAAAAACACAAATTTGGAGCGTCCCATGAACTTTGGCCCTCAGGCTATTATCTCTGCTAAGCTTGTGGAGGGATGGATGGTTTAGACAATATTTTCTCTTTGTTCAGACGTTAGTTTTCAACTGATGTACAAGTGTTTGCATCAGCATCCTCTGGGGTGCAGCAACATTTCATTCTGATATCGTCCGCTCTTGTACATAAATGTGGCTTCAACAACAAACGTCTCATTTGCATGTCCGTGTCATCTAACATGAAAGAAAATGGTCATGAAGGACCAATAAAGCCTCAGACAAAGACTAGTCTCGTGAGGATGACCAATAAACACGCTTGTTCGTCATTAAAAGTAATTATTGACCTATAAACAAAAACCCACGCGAAAGATCTTTGAACTTTCGTTCGACTTTGCGTCAAAATGGAGCAGATGAACTGTTTCTTTTATAGTTTTCGTGATTACGACGTGGTTGTACCTTGGCTTTGGAAAAATATAAACAAACCACTGTTTCTCATGCATGAGAGACGGCTAATCAGTCCAGTCTAATTGTTTTTTTTGACAATAACAACATACACCTGGACTGTAATTGCGCCGCGTGTCTCTCACTCCAAAAACGAGACTGCCCTCATTTATCAGAAAAATAATCCTCGGCACCGGATAATTATCAGACGTACGAATATAAACACCTTCAGAAGTTTGGACGCGAGGAGCCGCTCGCCTGCCAGGCTGATAGCAGTCATGTGACCTGACCGGTGCCCTAGTTGAACACCTCTTAGATGTTTATGCATATGCGGACGCTAATCTCTGCTAGGACTATGGGATTTGGGAATATTTTGTTTAACAGAGATCAAAGTAGCTGACTTGGATACAGCAAAAAAACCCTCTGCACAGATCAAACAGACAGCAATGCATCTTGAATCCCACGCCCTTAGTAGCCCAATCAAGCCATGCATAACTTCTTTTTTTATGTAAAAAGATTCCACCTTTATCAACATCTTATGAAGCTCGCCCCTCAGCCCCCCCCACCACACACACACACACACACACAGACGAAGGGTCTGCTTTGGATTGTGAACTATCGAGGAGAGCCACTGCTGCACCAGATCTCACGCTTGGATAACATTATGCTGGTGTTCAGGAACAGACAGATACTGTGTTCAGAGATCAAAGCAGCAAGTGCGGAGATTTAGACTCACAATCTGCCAGTCAACGCGGTGAGACAACGCAGAAGAAGACAGAAGTGCTTACACAAACACTCCTGTGCACTTGCTCTCTTTCTGTGCGGTGTGCCTGAGAGGGGTGAGGCGTAGCTGTCAGATGGCTCAGGCGCTGCTCATTTGGAGCCACTTCTTAGCTTAAGCTCACACAGCGAGTGGGGCACACGCGCACACACGCACTCACACACACTCTCGTGCCAGAATCAAGTCAGGGCTGATAGGGGAGCACATATATTGCCCTGTAAATGTTCTGTGCTCTCAGCATTTTCCCTTGTCTAGAAGATGAATAGAGTTATTTTACACACCGCGGGCAAACAAAACAATGCTGTCTGGTTAGATGCGTGATCCGAGAGATTTCATTCTGGGAGGGGATCAAAGATGTGCTTTTGTCAACGCTTGCAGTTCTAATTCGAATTATTTCTGTGGATACTGTTTAGAGCAGAGATTTCAGATCAACAGGATATCCTGCTCTTACGAATGACCTCTGATACCTTTTATTTTTGTTGCCGGCCCTGGATATGATCGCCCCTCTATTGTTTGTAAACGGCATTGTGCAACATTATCAGTCAGTTATACCCTTCCACCTAGTCTGACAGGAAAGATCATTTCCTTTGTAAAAATATTTAATACACTAAGAACTGTAAAAATTATTTCAGCCTGAAAAAAACCCCACCTACTTGCTCAAAATAGCTCAACTGAAACAAGAAGTCTTAGAATTAAGGAGTTAAAACAAATCTGATTTTAAATTATATTTAGCCTAAGTTCAGCATCTGTGATTCAGAATAACTAAAGTTAAATCCAAAAATTTTCTTAAGCCACATCAAGACCTGATCAGGGGGTGAAAAAAGAAGAATACATCTCCACCTTGTGGTCACAAATATTACATTTTTATAGTTTTTTAAATATATATTTTACTCATAAGTGTCACAAGAAGTATTGAAAATGTTGAAAGGATATTGTTTCAGTGTACAAGCACAACATCTAACAATGCATGAAAATTAATACAATATGTGACAAAAATAAGTGAAAATTTGCACATGAAAACTGCAACAAAAGTTGATGGTAAATAATTGTTATTTTTTCTTGAATCAAGGCTGGGTGTTCCTGCCAACTGTAAAACGCTGCAGATTGTTTGAGAGACAGATGATCTCATTTCAGCAGAGGCCCAGTAACACAGCAGACAGAGGCTGGTGCCTCTTTATATAAAAACCCCAAGGATCATAGTACAGAATCGGAGGAGATGACAATGTGCCAAAACAAACCAATCTCAGACTCGGGAACAGTCCATAATCCCAACTTTGGGTGATGAGATCTTTATTTTCATCCTCAGTTTGTGCAGTTCTCAGAAACCTAAGAGGAGATAATAAACAAATTGCATAATTAACAGTCTGAAATAAGACAGTTGCAACCCTAAAGAGGCACCATGATGTCCAAGAATCAACAGCTTTCTGGATTCTTCCGAGGTTAATTTAAATGTTGGTGTGTTTTAGGCAGGAATCTCAATAACAGGTTGCTTCAAATAGAAGGCAAGAAGCTTCGGCTGTCAATCTTTGAAATGAGAGAATACTTTGTAACCACTTCAAAAGGTTAAAGAGATGGGATTCGGATTACTTAGAGTAATGCAAGTTTACATAAATGAAAATTATAGGAAAAAAGCTGGAATAAAGGAAAACAAAAAGGGGAATGCCACAGCCTTAAATGTCATCAATTCACAAATTTTCCTTGAAATTATTTAATTTTATACCTTGATAACTTTTATGCTTTAAAAATATTCACTTTTGAACATACACACAAGTTTGTTTATTTCATAATAAAAAACAAAAGTGATTTTATACCTTGAGGGTCTCCGAAGCCTTACGCAGCTCTTTGATGACTGCGGACAGAGCTTCGGGGTTTATACCTTGCTCACACAGTCGCACACAGATCGACAGAGACTCCATGTCCAAACCGGTGTTCAGCAACCTCGAGATCTCAAGCAGGACTGTTGGAGAAAGAAGATGGTGAGATGAATTTGATATTAAAAGGTAACTAAAAAAAAAAAAAAAAAACCACCACCACCGTCCTTATCCTGTAAACTGGATAAGGACAAATGTTTTGTTTTTCTGAATTTGTTTTGAGAATTAGGATTTAATGTTGTCATTAAAGGGAAAAAAATTTCAAGAGCACTGTTAAAATGTGGAGAATAAATCAATATTTTGGAGATAAACAGTTTAAGGACTATGCACTTCATGAAGTAGACATTATGATACTGTTATCAAAAGATGAAAGCTGAAACATTATTTTTAAACTAAGTAGGCCTTGACATATAGACTCAGACATGAATATGCTTTATGTCTACTAAAAAAATGATTCATGTCTGTATATAGACAAATGATGGTTACGTAACAAAATGGGTAGTTCATTTGTACTTCTGATAAGTTTTATAAATCTTTAACTGGTAACAAGTAGCATTCTATTAATTTTACATACTTGAACATGTTTAATGTGTGAAACCAACTTCATTACAGCTAGTGTAAAAAAAAAAAAAAAAAAAAAAAAAAAAAAAAAAAAAAAAAAAAAATCAACATACGTTTTTTGCCAGACTTACTTAAAACTGAGGTGTGACAACACGTCACATTTGATCTCACAACATTAAAGAAAGGAAACGAATGATGAAAATCAAACTTTATACTCAATATAGCATTCTAATTTGAAAAAACGGAAGCATTTTTATACTAAATAGAGAAAAAACGGATACTCCCCCCATCTACCTTTTATGTGACCCACATATTCAATTGAACTAATTAGCCGCACGGCCTGTTAAGGTTTTATACTCACCATCCATCGTTTCCCGGACTGCGTTCATGTTTGTATTTGCTGCACTTGCCATAGTTACTGAAACAACTGCTAAAACTGCTATCAGGTAGCTAACCAACGCACAACCTCCTGCACGGCAAATTATTAAGAGTATATAAAACAAGATTATTTCAACAATGCAGTCAGAGATTTTTTTTCCCCTAATCAATTTTTAAATGACATTGTATAATTAAAACTACCAAAATAACTGACGGGGCGCGTTAGCAGCTAGACAGCTACCTAGCTTGCTAAGATTCCCGCATCGAAACCAGGAGGAGGAAGTGACGACACTAAGTTCTTCATTGGCTACTGAGAACATCCTGTAAGATTTCTATTGGCTGGCAGGTTTTGTGGAGGAAATTGAAATAAACGTTTGAACTGTTTCCTTACTAGAGCTGTAGTACTGACTCTTCTCATAAAAACAGTCGACTTACTCACCGAGGACGGCTCTTTTTAACGATTGTAAGTACCGACTGAAAAAAAAAGTTTTGTAAATGATACCTTTAAACATATGTACGCAAAGTTCCTTTTAACGTAGCCAAGGTACCGAGCTAACCTGATAACAAAAATAAAGAATTGGATTTACTGGACTACCTCTTTTTAAAACGCTTAGTGTTTGACGCGTTAGTTTTCTTTTCTGCTAACAAAAATGTTTGTTGTTTCCAGATAAGATGGGGGATCACATCGAGGTACAGATCACCCCAGAGACTCCAGGCAGGCCTTCCATTAAAAACCCCTTTGAGAGTCCCAATGACTACCACCACCTGAGGGAGCCTCTGGTGCCCAGTCCATCTGTCTTCAGATCCAAGCCCTGCAAGGCTGTAAGATTTAAACTTATCCTGTTACTAATGTTAAACCTACTGGATAGGATGCGTGTTTTTTAATTAGAAATCAGAAACACTGTTGTTGCTCGCTCTAATTGCTTGCCAAATTATTCATAGGCTTGTAACTTTGTGACATTTTGTCATGCTGTAACTACAAACATCCATGTAATGTATGAGGATCCTTTGTGATACATTACCACAACACTAAAGTGGTGTAAAAAGAATATTTGTATTTACACATTTTAAAAACCGTTGAAGTATACAGCTGGATCTTTTGCTGCAGGTATATCTTCAGGTCTTTTTAGAGAGAGCCACTGCCATCTTTGCATATCTACAAGCCTAAGACCAGTCCGACTGGGTGTAGAGGAACCGTAAAAAAGGATTTTTAAAGTCTTGACACAGTTTCCGCAGATTGGATAAAGTCTGGATTTGGATTACATCACAAAAGCCCAATTCTTCCATCTTATTCCCAAAAATATACATTCTGTGTGGTCATTTGCGCTCATGCAAATGTAACATTGGCATCCATCCATGACATGGAAAACAAAGTATCCAGCCAATCATTGCAAAGCAGTCCATGAGATGCAGTATATTGTGCATCTCCGGATGGAACCTATATACTAATCTGGAGACTATTTAAGGGAGGTTGTTGTTATCATTAGTTTTTTTTTTAGATTTGTGAAAAAATTAAAATAAATAATAAAGCCATGTATTCCTTTCTCTTCACTTCAGTTATCCCCTGTTTTACATTGATTTGTCACATAAACTCTTAATAAAATACTTTGCAGTTTGTGGTGAAAATGATCAAGAAATAAGAGTACTGTACTGCCAAATAGTGTGTCCTCACATTTGTCTTTGCTGAGTAGTATATACTACATAGCCTTTCTTGTATGTCTCTTTTCCAGACTCCACCTAAGTTTAACTGGTCTATTGATGAAATGGCCAGTCTTCTGCCAGTGCATATAGACCCAGAGGAAATCCAGCGGCAATCATTCTACCTCAGCCAGACGAGGTAGTTTACTAATTTACTTGTGAAGCAGTAAATTAGATCCACTGTCTAAAACTGAAAAAAAAAAAACTTGACGAAATTCAGATCATTTTAAATCTATCATATACATTTTATATATTGTTTTTTATTTTACTTTATTTCAGGATGGATTCAGACATTGAGGAAAAATGTCAGAATGCTATTGAGCAGGTAAATAATGTCAAAGTATCTGTGCTCCTAATATGTGCGTCCACACTAATGAGTCCCTGGTTATGTAATTATATATTTTGTATTTTCGAATGAAGTTTTTCACCAAAGGAGCCATTGTGCCTTCCCCTTGGGCAGCACCAGAAACCCGTAGAGCCACTCACCTGTACAAAAAAAGTAAACAACATATAGGAAATTTGTGTGTGAGTTGTCTTTCTATTTTTTTTGTTTGAGTGCAACTTTTGTGTTTTATTTTAGGTCCTTTTTCTGAAGCGATCTCAGAGGAGTCTGAAAAAATCTCAGGTTAGTTTACATTAATTACAATATTTAAAATATACTGTAGCTAATCTCTTTTTTTTCAGGGAGGAATTTGTTTTCATTAGTGTACTTCTGTTCCTCTTCCATACTTTAGTACAAATGATTGTGGATCTTTAAAATAATGCATTATGCACAACATTGTTTATTCCAGTACCATAATTTTTGAACTCTCACTGTAACTCTCAAATGTAAAAATGATATTGAAAAATTGAAAAACAAAACAATTGGGGGGGAAAAAAATGTTCACTAAAATATGCAAATAAACTGAGAAGTTGGATACAAGCTAGAACTTGTACAAAGTTTTGTTTTTTCTTTTTTGCTTTTGTTTTTAATTTTTTGAACTCCATTACCAGGAGATATAAGGAAAGGAACTATAAAATCACAGAAGAGTTTAAGTATTTTGATACTAATCATTTGTAACATTGTAACGTTTATTTCTATATTACCTTTGCTTGACACGGCTAATTAATTTGTTTTATTGACAGTTGCTTGCCAGACGACTCTTTCACTACCTTTGGCGTTTGATTTGGAGAAATTACTCGGTAACCTTCTATTGACTCAAATCGAAGTCTGTAGTATCTCCTTTAGCTTTTGTCGTATTTTCAAGTGCGTTTTTCATCTCAGGAGAATACTACCGCTACGAGGAGGCCTGTGATGCCGTACAGGAGAGCCTCAGCTCCTCCTCGTTGAGGCGAAAGCTCTTCCTTGACGGCCAGTTCAGCTACAGCAGCTCTGACAGCTCCACGCCCCGAGCCCTGACAGAGCCAACGGCCGACTCGAAGGGCCGTCTCCTTACAGAGGTGGAGCCGGAGCCACGGGTGACGGCGTCGAAGGGGACGCATTAACATCTGTCTGTCCGTCACCTCTGGCCAGTGGCCGGCCGGCCCAGACTCCCTCTACGGTACGTCGTGAGTCCTTGAGAAAATCGTTGTCTTTAATATTTAATGAGGAGGTGACATTTGTGGAATATAAGCCGTACACAATTAAACAAATGCTCATTTTAAATGTCTGAACTGTAGGGCCAGTTCTCGTCGAGTCCCATCCAGCAGGGCTGCTTCAGAGACTGTAGCCTCGGCAGCATCAGCAGCCCTCTGTTACCTGATAGGTCATCTCCTGCTGGCCACGCCTCTCCGACTGTTTCTCCTATCCTTGTTGACATGGCGCGGACTCCTAGAGACTCGGGTAGACAATCTGCTTTCAACTGTGGAGTGTTGTGTGGTTAGAGGCTAGGTCCTCTGTACCTTTGCTGCATGTCTTTTCCCGTTCTATCTACCCCTTTCATTTTGGATTACTATCAAAATAAAAGCTACTATTGCTGAAAAATCGTACCAAAAAAAATCCAAACTGTAAGATCTTGTGGGGGTTCAGGTTGGTTTAATCACCTTGATCTGGATCTTTTCAGGTGAGCAGAAACATTACAGAAACTTTACCCCACATCGAGGTCCTCTGGATGCAGATGTTGCCCTCACTAATGAGAGTCCGTTTGTGGAAGGATGCTCCCCAATTCGTAGCTGCTCCCCTCACCAACTCCACTACCAACACGACCAAAACACTTCCAGGCCCAAGGCCAGACCCAGAGTCCGCAACTGGGCGTCCCCTCCGCTGATCTCGCCAATCCTCAACCCCAAGCTCCAAGACGACCGGGAGGCCGAAAAACACTCTCCTACCTCTTCCTCATCTTCTCTCCCAGCTATGGAGCTAGACCCAACGTCGCTGTTGGCGACAGACAGCCACTCTGCTTCCCCTGAGAGAATTAACCTGGATACCATGGAGGTTGCAAAGATGGAAGAAGGACAAAATGTGGGGCTTAAAAAAAGGCTGGAGGACGAGGAGGAGGAGGGTGGATTCCCTTCAGAACACCTGACTAGCTCTCGCATGGGAAATGCGTCAGCGGCAGAAAGCTCTCAGATGTTTTTCTCGCTCCTGGCAGAAGGAAGCAGTCTTCGCTACGACTCCAGCATGCAGGTCAGTGAGAGAAACTTGACAAAACCTTACTTTCATTTTTATTCCAGTGAGACTTCAATGGAAGACTTCCTTCTTAGTAAATGTTGACTGTTGTGCAGGTGGACAGTGGCTACAACACCATCTCAGCCGGCACCGCTAGCCTCATCGACGGCATCAGCTCGGACTTCCAGAGCAAGGAGTCCATCAGCTCCAACCAGGTAGAAGAAGTGTTTCCCGTCACCCGATTCAGTAAAGTTAAGGTAAGGTTAATCATTGTTTGTACCTTTGATCAAGCTAGACCTTTTATATTATCCATCCATTTTCTGTACAACCATGCACGCACACACACACACACACACTCACACCTAGGGAGAATTTAGAGAGACCAAATAACCCTATAGTCATGTTTTTGGACTGTGGGAGGAAGCTGGAGTACCCTGAGAGAACCCATGCATGCACAGGGAGAACATGCAAACTCCATGCAGAAACACCCGGGCCGGGAATCGAACCCAGGACCTTCTTGCTACAAGATAACAGTGTTACCAACTGTGCAACAGTATATACATTTAGATATATGTATATTTATCGAGATGCCTTTATATTTATATAAATATACACATATCTAAATATATATTTAGATAAATTTAAACATATTTTAAAAGCATACTGACTATAAATTTTGTTCAGAAATCACTAAACCTGGAAACTATAGCTAACTGTGCCATCCTTGGAGTCGCAATCTCAGTGAATGCAGTACTGCAGAAAGTGCTTGGACACAGCATTTGGTAGGATTGTATGTTTATTTCAACATGCATTTATCTTCTGGATATTGATCATATTTGACCAATTAGATTAACTGTCCCTTATGGTCAGATGGAGCTATAGTTTGTTTGGCAAAGATGTTAAAGCTCATTGGAGAGAAAGAAAAAAAAAATGTGGATTAATCAAAAATGAATATCGTTTAATGTATTTTAAAGACGGGTTATGTGATATACTAACACAAAGGAAACCGATAGGGCCCTGAAATCCAGTTGTCAAATGGCTGAATTACCCAACTCTGCTTTAAACAGAAAACTTTACCCTAATCTTTCCTGTATGCTTTTTGGTCTCAGCTGAGATTAAAGTGGACTTAGATTTTTGGGTAGCTTCAGAAGGCTGTTGGTTACAAAGAATTTTATCTTGAGAGATCAAGAGAAAGGGGGCTGAATATAGCTAGGAGAAACACTTTTTAGATTCTTTAAAAGATTTTGAATTTCATGTATTTTGTATGGTTTGGTAGTATTGTGAAAAAGTTCTTGTGCCTAAATACTCAGTGAAGGCTTCATTGAAACGTCAACCAACAACTGAACTGCGTGAATATTCACAAGGACCCTTTTGTTTGAGCTCTTCTTCATCTTTTAATAATTGTGTTTTTTAGGCATTTCATCCTCCCCGCTGCCTCACCTGATTTTCTACGTTTAAAGGGACGTTCTTCCAACGAAGGCTTACGATTACTTTGCAATAAAATTCAAATAAACTTACACTATGTTTAGAAATGTTGAGTTTTACCAGAATGTTTTGCTGTGAATGAAACTGCAGGGCAACAAATACCTAACTTAAAGCAAACCCTCTGCCTGTTATGAATAATCACAGGGAATGTTGAGCTGCAGGGAGGTTTTTTTTTTTGTCATTTTGTAAACCACTGAAATCTCATTCTTTGTAATAGTTTTTAAATTAAGATGTTGAGGTTTGATAAAATTGGGGAAGTTTTTTGAAAACATGTATGTGTTGCACATAAATGGTCTTTTTTTTTAATGCTGTATTGATGCCAGCAGGCAGAATTTCAATTATAACCGGTGACAGACTTCTACTGTATTTATATTTTTATAAAAGTTTGTTTTATTTTTTTATTTCTTTAAACTTATCAGTATAACCAATATTTGTTTAAATCAGGATCTGTAGATCACAACTGTAATTTTGCAATAAATACAACTAATGCAAAACAAATAATGCTACCAATTGAGTTGGAAAAAATTGAGCCCTTTTATTTTTTTTTAAACATTTTGACATGATGGTTTTAGACATTAAAATGCCTTAAACTCTTTTTTTTTTTGTTTTTTAGCCTCATAATGTCATTTGAGTTCTGTTTATTTGCAGAACACACTAACAGTTCTGTGATAAGATTAAAAGCACTCTGCAAACGTCACCAATTCACATTTGATTTAGGTTAAAAAGAAGCAACATTTATCATAGATACTGCTTTATTTGCACCAGCAAATGTTTTAGGCAAAAAGAAGAGTAAAAATAACACCAGCGTCCGTTTTACTGGATTTAACTTACTATAATGAATGATGTATTTGCTAGGAAGAGATTTGCTCGTGTTTAGACTGAAAACACAAGAACAAATCTCTTTCAACAAGTATTAAAAATAAAGTCAAGATCTTCTGGGTGAATTGCAATGCTCGTCTCAGCAGTCCAGTTTTCGCTTCTTGGCCTGTGGTTCTGCTTCCGGTGCAGGAACACTAACACCAGGAATCTATATAGGGGTGGAAAAAACAACAGCTTCAGAAAATATAAATTATCGTTTTATCAGGACTTGTAAAAGCAGTGAATCTTTTTTTCACTGACAACAAAACGACGGCTGGGTTGCAAAGTGGACGGATTTCCACTGCAGGATTTTATAAAACAGGTTTTAAAAAGAAACCTTAATAAAAAAAAATATTCTGCTTTGCAGGTTTTTTTTTTTTTTGGTCAACATCACAAGAGGCACAAGAATCGTTTTGAGCTGTCGTTGGTAACCGTTACAAAAGACCAACTTTAAAGATGTCAACATAGATTCTTAAAGAGTTGCATTTGTTTTCCAGAGTTCCTACTTCATCTTTAAAAGTGTGGAGTTGATCATTTTGCAAGTCAATATAAGAATTTAAAGAAAAAATTGAGTTGGAAAAAGTTTTCCAGACCATTTTGTTTTCCATCATCAGAAGACAAGAAGATTTCTGTGCCTAATTAAAGCAGTTATTTCTCACTGATTTATATTGAATGTACAAGCTTCATCTCATGACTTGCCACATCTCATCGAGTTTGGTATTTTACAGATCCGTCCTTTTGATTTTTCACTTACTGACTAAATATACTCATTAAAAAAATCAATAAAGGGCAATTTTCTACAAATTTGATTTACAGCCAAATTCCAATTCATGTTCAACTGGACCAATAGTTCCTAAAGTGGATCTCAAATTCCAAACAAAACACTAAGCAGCCATTTAGTTTTGTTATTTTTCTTTTTTGAAGGAAACGTGCTACTAAAATCTACAAAATGCTTTATGCATACTCTGAAAATGACAAAGACAGACATTTAATTGTTATATATAAAACAATAAACAGAAGATAAATACTTTGGACCAGTGTTTAAGTTGTCCTTACCACAGGTTCAATCAGAGCCATGCGGATCTTCTGGTGCTGAATGTTGGAGTCGTCCAGGCTGATGGTGACCTTCACCTGGTCAAATATGTGGAAAGTGTGTTGCTCCACCTTCAGAGTGGGACCCTATAGACGAACACGCAGGACACATTTTTGACATTTATTCTCTGACGCAAAAGAAAAAAAACTAAAGCAACACAAGAAGTGAAGTGTGTGGACCTCTTCTTCAAAAACGAGGTTGGGAGAAGCTTTGTCTTTGGACTCAAAGAAAACGGTTCCTTCCAGACCAAACTTCGGGATCAGAACAATGATCGCGTTCTTCCGCACAAACAGAACAAATCCCTTCTCGTTGAGAATTCCTCGGGTCTTGAAGAACAACTGCCAGGGAAGGGAAAGCACGCCTTGGTCAAAATTCAAATACAATTTTCCAAGTATTGAGTGAAGACGAATTTTTACTACGTTGCAAATGTCTGCAGAGAACAACAGTGTGGAATACCTGAGTGTGGAAGGCCACAGACGCTCTCTGTGCGTACTGAGACATTTTGTGTCTGTAGTTGAGGTTGTTGCAGAGGGCAGACTGTTTGTGTTTGTCCATCAAATCGGGGTAGGTGCTGTCTGCTCTGATGGCCACCGCCAGAAGACGGTGCACAATGATGTCAGCGTACCTGCAGAGAGAGGTCAAAAATAAATCAAAATCAACTATACAAGACTTTTTCTTTCTGTGAAAAAAAGTATTTCTGCAAAGCACATCAAAATTTTCATACCTCCTAATTGGGGAGGTGAAGTGAGTGTAAATGGGGGAGGCGAGACCGTAGTGTTGGAAGTCGCTGTCCATGCCAGAACAAAAATAAACAGCTTGCATCATGCAGCGAGTGGCTAAAATACGCAGGAGCGTGTTAAAATACTGGAAGCCGTCCACTTTGGCCCCATCCAGGGAATCGGCCAGAGCTTTGGCCGAATCTGTGTGGATCATCACGTTCTGATCAAACAGAGAAACAAAAAGATTTAAGTTTCGGTCCGCTCATTTGTAGGATTAATGTTTGAATCCATTTGGGTATTTAATGATGCGTTCAAAGTATTTTTTTAGTGACACATGGATACAACCGACCTTGGACTTTGCGGCTTTGATCAGGATGTCGTAGTTGGACGGAGGGGGAGGTGGATGCTTCCTCAGGAGAGCGCTCTCTGGAAATTCATCGTAAATCTTCTGAGCAACTGAAATATTGGCGAGCAACATGAACTCCTCCACCATGGAGTTTGTCTCCCTGAAAGACAAGTGGTAGTGATTAGAATGCAGACAGAAACAGAAAACTGACATCTTGTTAGGGCTTCGGCTGAACTTTGAAAGTCGCTTACATGAGTTCTTTAGTCTGCAGATCAATTGGGTCATGAGTTTCACTGTCCATATGGAACCGGACCTCTAAGGACGACAGCGTTAGGGCCCTGAGGATAAAAATCGGTACATAAGACTTAAACTATGTCATTTAAAGTCGTGGCATTTCTGTCACATCCTGTCTAAGCAGCTAAATCATACAGCCATCTGTAAATTGGTTTTCTGTTAACTAATTACCATTTCCTTACCCATTTTCTATCCTCTTCCTTTTGAGGATCTTTGCGAGTTTGTTGAGGCCCCTCAAGCTTTCAGTGATGTCGTCGTTCTTGCTGGCATCATCTATCCTCATCTGGGCCTCGGCGTAAGTGAGAGACGCCTGAGGGACATCCGGCAGCAAAAAGGAAAACTAAATAATTGCACTGATCGTCGAAACTAGACACAAAAACCACAAAAATATACTTAAAAGTATGCATTTTCTCGTCAGTGTCTTTACCTTAGAGTTAATTATGCTTTTTGTAAACCGAGTCTTCAAAATCTCTGCTTTGTGGTTCATTTCCCAAATACATGAAAAAGCAAACCTGCGGACAGACGGAAAAACAAGGAACCAGAATTTGAAATAATTTCAAAGCATTTTTCTCCGTCTTATCGCTTCAACTGGGGAGGAATTCAATCTGATTTTACCAACTCTCAAGTGATTATCTGAAACAAAAGGCTGTCCTACTGGCATTGCAGGCTGAATGAACACTAACACCAGTGTTGTATTGAAGCACCGATAATTTTGGAGGTTGCTCTAACTTTGTGTGTGTGCGTGTGCGTTTCATCCTCACCTCTCCACATTGGAGCGTAGAGAGCAAAGGTTAGAGCTGAGCAGCTCAGGAACCATGTCTATTCTCTGCGGGGGAACAACATTAAAAACTGCTCACAATTTCATGCAGAAATAAGAGTCATGACATAATCCTAGGTAGTATTTGTAAATCATACATGCAACTAAAGATGTCTAAGTTCAGCTTTTTTTCCTCGTTTTTAAAAGACACACCGAACTCCATCTTGCACCAATTTTTGAGGTTAAAACAGAGCCGTGTGAGTTTTGATTGTCTTACTTTGCCACATAAATACACGGTGGTCCCTCGGTTAGCCGCCTCTTTGTCCAGAGCATTCCCGGGTCTGATAAAGTGACTGACGTCAGCGATGTGAACTCCTACCTACAGCGAAACACATTGCAAGCTGATTGAAATACACGAACCGATAACACAAACAGCTTCGTGTTCTCTCACTGATGAGCACCTCAAGCTTCCCGTTTTCCAGCTCCCTGCAGTGCAGAGCATCATCTATATCTGTACATCCTGGAGGATCCACACTGCACACTGTTAAATGCCTCAGGTCCTGCCTCTGTGCCATGTCCTGTACAACACATACATGTTAACGGCGTACACACGCATTTATAAATGTGCAGCTGCGGGAGAAGTTACCTCTGGTGTGATGCTCCACGGCATTTTGGGAAGGAAGTTGAGCACGGCCTGAGAGAAGGCCTGATGTGGAACATCGTGCTCCAGAAGCAGGACTTCCTCCTCAGTGTCCTTCTCACCGGCGCCTCCCAGACTGCGGACAAAATGACCCTAACAAACAAATAAGTAACGGGAGTCAATTACAGCTATTTGTGGGCTGTGGTAAATGAATGTGATGGGACTTACATTTGGGTATCTAGAGTCTTTGGGCCAGCCATCAATGGCTACCATAATCCTCTGACCTGCAAGAGTGGAGGCTTGTCGTGTTTCGATGCGAATGCGTGGGATACGGCGATCTGCTGGGGTGAAAAGATGGCGGGTGGACTGGGGGGGAAAAATTAAATAATGGTAAGACGCATACAGCGCCTGAAGGTCGGACAGATAAAAAAGAAAGCATCTTTGGGGAAAGGGTGCATAATCAAGTTTCATACAAAGTTCTCATATTTAAATTTTAAGCTCATTCAAACTCCAATATCTATGGTAGTCAGTATTTTCAAGCCAAATATAGATGCAAACTTTTCTCTGAATAATAAAATTAGTAAAAATAAATAACATTTGGAAATCCAACATTTTTTCATACATTTATTTTTTGCTCTACATCCAAATCTTTGAAATATTTAAATCAAAATTCAGACTTTTCCAGTAGTTTCCAAACTGTGTAGAAATCCTGTGCAATTACAACCTTCATATTTTAAGACGTGGACAAGAAAACATGGTAAACATACTTCTTTGATTTGGGAGACATTCAGCATGCCACAGAATGGCCTCCAGTTCCTTTTGATGATTCCCACTACTTTTCCTGTTGCCTTCCTGGCTGTCTCAGTTAATGGTCCGGTCAGCTGGACAGAGACGGGAAGAAGAGGATTTGTTAAAAACAATGTTCTTCGGGGACTTCCGGTGTTATACCGGATTCGGTGACTGCAGGCGGCGCTGTTGCATTTTTAACCGTACTTTTAGTAACATCTTACCACTACTATTGTGACTATTAAGCAAATATAGACGGTAAGTGATAAGAACTATCGTATTCTGTCACCATAGATACTTCCATACTTCACGATATTAGCGGTAAGATCTTACTTTTTTTTCGTTCGGCTCTTTTGTTATTTTTCCTTTTGCGCTAGGCCGAGGTATGGCAAAGTACGGTATGAAATTGCAACAGCGCCTCCTGCGGTCACAAACTTTGGCGTAAACCGCGGGACAGAGCAACGACTCAGCTAACGGGTTCGAGCTAACCAACAAGGAGACGCGGTGTCGACAAATGATAGACTCGGAACTGATTCTGCGAGAATTGTGAGGGTTTCGCCAAGAAATTAAGTAACAATTAGAAGCAACGAAAGAAGAAATCCAGAACGGACGACGTGGAAGGGCAAATTGAGAAGGCAGACGAGAGGAGCCAAAACATTTGTAGCGCTATTCAATAAACCAACGTCTAGAATTAAAATAAATGGAAACTTAACCAATTCATTCATACTGAAATGAGGAACAGGACAACGCTGTTGTGTGGTGTCTTGTTTATAGAACCCATGAATGTCAGATGTAAAAGGGGTAATTATGACATGCGGGGGGAACCGAGTCTGATGATTTATTGCTAAGTATAGCACAACCCTCACAGGCACTTCCCAAAACCGATGCAATTACTAGATGAGTTTGGTTTTAGTCTCTGGTTACGAAATTAATAGAAACAAAACTCAAGGATTAACATTTAACTACAACAACAGCACTCCCTCCATCTTCAGTTAAGATCATGTACAACTGAAATTGGGATGCAGAGTCTATCAAATAGTTGAGGTCACAGTCTCACTTCTCTCCAAACCGTGTCTTCAATTACGGCCCACTAAATTCAAAAATGAAGTCAGACATTCATAGATGGAATGTTATTCCCTTTTTTACGTTTAACCTCAGGGTTTCCCCAGAAAACTTGCTAAGCCCGGTGGTCGGGGCGTCAAGACGGTCCACCGGTGGTCCACCGTGTTTTTGAATTAAAAGATGTCAAGGTGACAGAAAATGTAAAAGTATTACTGTGTTATGTTAAGGGAAAACATATCCAGTGAAATGCTATTTAAACCCACAACTATTCTAAAAACAACAAATTTTCACTTCTGTTTAATCCAAATTAAGTCAGCGGCTCCATCAGGCCCTCCAGGGCTTCAGCGTCCCTATAAATGCTAATATTTTAAAATGGACCACAGATACTTGTTTATTGAGATTATCAATGGTCTTAAATCTGATTCAATTGTTTAGGCATGCATAAATTAAATGATTTTAAATGGTTTAACATTTAAATACAAGATTTTAAAGAGCTGGCAAGTTTACTTTGTCAGCTATACTATATTCATAGTTAGATTGTTTTGTTACCATAGCAACAATCTGATGCTGTGAGTTTAATCTTTGAATTTACAAATACAAATTAGTAAACTGCGATTATAACATATTGCTTTTTAGGCTGGCCAATTAAACTCCCTTCTCTGATATTTCACTAAATCTAACATAGAAGCTGTTAGAGGTGCTAATATTTTTAGCAACAAAAGGGGCCCCTAAGTCAAATTCTGCTCCAGCCCTCATCCACCCTTGGACCGGCCCTGCATAATGAGTACATCCACTCCACTGCGCAGAAATGCGCAACAAAAGGGAGATTTAATTCAATGCTGCTAATGTTGCTTTAGTAGCTCTTTCATTTCGTGTCTGTTGAGTTTTTAATCGTCACAGAAACTATTCTGGTTGGTCGAGTTTATGGGACGAGTTTCTCAGATCTCCGAGCGACCGTGTGTATTAACTCTAAGTAGACAACGCATTTGATATGGTTTGATGCATCGTGTAACCCCCCCAAAAAAGCACTAAGATAATATAAAATCAGCGTGATGCGTGACTCCCGAGGAGAGCGCGAAAGCTGAAGCTCATGATGAGGTTAGCGCGGCTCGTTATCCACAAACGTTCCGGCCAACCGGGACCACAGACATAAACTTTACAGGGAAGACAGACACAGAGCCACACGCTGGGCAGCGTGTTGAGATGTAAGCGCTGCATAGAATTGTTTGTTCACAAAGATAAATCATTCTCACCACTCCACAACGCGACCTCTGAATTCGCTACAAGTTATTCCTGCGGTTCACATTGAGCTGCGCAACCAGAGCTAACGCGGCGGGTTTTAAACTCTTACCTACATCGTTCTCCAAAGGATCATAATTACTCACAGTAAGTTGATGTAAATATCCATACAGGTCAGCCCGTGTCCAGTTAGAGTGAAAGGAGGCGTGCGTAATCCCGCTGAGGTAAAACAGCGGCAGCGCGAGGCAAAGCGCAGAGGCGCCAGCTCTGTGATTAGTCCGTGCGCTGTCGGGTTTAAATGCATAAACTACTGTATAAACCTATCTATTATAAGCCTATTCTGTAGGAATACATCTGCTCTGCTAGTGAAATGCTAAGAGCAAAAGAAACGCTTGCAGCCCAGCTTTAAACAAAAAAAAGTGATTTTTCTTTCTCCCTAGAAATGTAAACAAGTAACGCTTAACCTGGCGGCGGGGCTAGTAAAGCATGGCGGGCCGCCAGGCTTATAATACACTGGGGGAAACCCTGAACCTCCCAGATAGAGTCAGGATTAATATTCCTCCACAAATGATGTACTTTTTGCTTTGGAAACTTTGTGGATCCATCCCTTTTTTGTGTTTATGTGATGATGTGGTGTACTCCCTAGTTTTGTTAAGTTTTTTTGTTGTCCTTGAATGACTAATGCTTTTAATTATGAATGTGATGGAAACCTGGCTTTTCAAAGAAAAAAAAAAACAGATGTCGGAAAGGTTCTTGGTAAAACAACAACAAAAAAAATTAAATTCACCACTTTTTCCTCCTCGTCCTCATCGACGTCATCGTCCTTCGCCGCACCGTCGTCCTGCAACACAACTGACGACGGCGCCACCCACTGATTCTTTGGCAACAGCTGCACAGCAACCACATCCTGGTGCACCGCTCTGTTGAGGTTCTGAAGACCCTGGATAAGAACCTGGAGGCAAGGAAAAGAGCAAAGCAGAGCTTTTTATTCTTTGACTGCCAATAAACCAATTCTTTACGCAAAAATCCTTAATCTCTGGAGTCTTGTTAGTAAACTAGCAGGACTCCAGGACATTTCCTAAGACAAGTCCGTGCCCACCTCAGTGCTGTCCTCCCCCTCTCCTTGGACAAAAACCGTGGCCTCCAGATAGTTGTCCCTGCTGGCCCTGAAGGTTCCCTGGAGAAATGAGCCAGACTTGATTCCCGCCTGGACCTTCGACAAAGGAAGATGCTCCGGAAACAACACTTTACTGCTGGTGATCTCATTCTGACGGAGAACAGGAAGCAAAGTAGGGGAAAGATGAAAATAATGCTTTCAGTATGAAACCAGATTTATTTCTGTGAACAGCTACGCAGCTGTGCCCACCTTATCATCGTTGGACAAAGCCAAGCAATCCACCAACTCAGGGTTCCCTATCAGACTCTTGATGTATTCATCAACTAGAATGTAAAAAGGCAAAAAGAAATTGTAGCGACATGCACAAGCATGCTTCGTCTTCAAGACTGTCGTGAGGACGGGAGATGAATACACTTTACATTTGTACACCACCACGCCGGTATCCTCAGCCTTTAGCTTGTTGCCTTGATCGTTGGTGAGGAGGACAACCTTGAGGCCATCTGAGCCCGACTCTGGCGTTTTCAGATGCTGGCTATACCATTTGACGGCCACACGGATCGCCCGATCATTACGGTCATTGGCGCTCTCTCCTGGTTCACGTTCGATGAATGTCTCTCTGCAAGAAGATGGAGTCAGTAGTAAACACTATGAAGTACTTTGCAGTGGAGGGTTAACATCTAAACATGTATTAAGACATTAAACATGAGAGTCAACAGAGTTCAAGCACAAGGTTCAGCTTAGCATGGATACTATTTAGTAGCACAAGAGCTTTAAATTCTCTTAAAACCACCTGTTATATAGTTACCAACCATTTCCTAGTAGGTACCTGAGTGACTGGAGCATTCTCTAGCTGTATGAAGGTACTGAGTTATGTGTTGCTGTGCACCTCCACTGAGCTGGCTCAGCGTAAACATTTGAGGAAATATCAACTTATACAACTGTCGAAAAAATAATGTAAAAATTTATATTAAAAAAAACCTATAAATTAAGTGTTAAGATACAAGTTCACGACCTTTACAGACTAACCGTGGCCACAAATATTTTTTTTGGCAACAATCGAACCCCATAAATACGTACAGACTTGCAGCAAAAATAAAAACAGTGCGTTTCTAAATGTCACCAGTGTGCATTTATACGATCTTGTGGTACCTGTGGTGTTCGTTGGTGAATGTGTAGAAGTGTCTTCCTTGTTCATGTATGATATCCTTCAGGCGTTTATAAACCGGTGCGCTGCGATGACGAACCTCCTGAAGAACGGTCTGCAGGATTATCACGTTGCGAATCACCGGATCTTCCAACACGTCAATCTGAGGTGAAGACAAAAAAGAACGAAAACATGAAAAAAAAAAAAAAACGAATGAGAGGAACGTTTACGTGACCACATTTGGAAACCTCGAAAAGTAGCTACTCTGGGTTGTTGTTACCTGATGCAGCACTACGTTGGTGTCAGGAACCAGATAGTGAGGGTAGGAACACAGACTGCTCTCAATACACGCGTCTCTCTGCAGCACCGTGGAGTCCTGTTTGCACTCAGTGCAGATTTCACTTCCACACCAAATGTCGTCTCTCAGGTAATGCTCACGTACGACCTTCAACACTCCACCCGACCGGGTCTTCTTCACGAAGGTCTTAGACTTCAACATGATGAAGATATAAGGCGTCTAATTTCTGGTGATTTTATCCCACCATCTGAAGTTGCCAGGCAGTCCCACTAACCATGTGTAGCCACTCGTGGGACGGGAAAAAAAAAAAAAACTTTCCAAGAGTTAGAGGAGCTATGGGGTTTCTGCTTTGAGTGCTATCAAGCTTACATATATCATCTCTGTCTTGAAGCAACCTAAGAACAACGGATTTGTATCTAAAAAGGTAATAGTTTTGTTAGATGGACTAAAAGTAAAAAAAATAAATAAATCTCATGACTAGTTTTGGTTGTTCCTTTAATTTCTCACTAAAAACAAAGCGAAGGTAGACGGAAGAGAAGCTGATTGACGGAGAAATTAATTTTATAGCACATCCTAGCGTTAGGAGGTTTGTACTGCACCACAATACTTCGCCATAATGTGGGGGGCATTTTATAGAAACACGCACAAAACAAGCGCTAACACAATATTTTCAGGTCAAACTGTAAGTCTGTCCCGACCCCATTAGGGTGTACAGAAAATGGATGGATGGACTGTAGGTCTGTTGTTGTAAGTTCCAGTGCTTTATATTTAATGGCAATTAAACAAATGCACGAACAGCAACAGCAAACACTTATCTATTTGTGTATCATTTTGAATATAAAATGATTAAAATGTTGAAAATTCCCCTGTTAAATTTAACCCCCCAAAAAGCAAGGAAAAAATCTAAATAAATAAACAAAAACTAAATACATACACTTCAGTTCAAATTAATATTCAATTTTAGATCAGTTTCACTACATGACTTATGTTGGAAAATCGAAGTCAGTTTTTAAGCATTATAAATTGATTTTCCAATATTACTGCTTAACAACTAATCTAAATTAGTGTCACTTTCATTTTAAAGAAAAAATTTTGTGAAATCCTATTTCTGAAGTTCGCTTTCCAAGGCCAGCTTGACACTCACAATATGGCGGACAAGCTAACGTGTCGTTTCTACAAGGCGTCGTAGTCAGTTTGTTTACGATAGAGGGCGCTGTTGCTAACAGTGAACCAACCATAGACATAATATAAGGATAGACGCCTCATGCGCCGCTCTCGCCTATTGCCTCTGACGAGATTTAGGGCGGCCATCTTGGAGCGGTAGACCACTCCACTCAGCCTTATGTGTTTAGCAGGCAAAATGACATATAAGCGCATTTAATTGAACAAAACACACTTTTTTATTACTGGAAGCCATATTTAAACATCTATCAAAGCTACATTTATAAAGAATTGTATTATTTAAGTATGTTTTTAATACATAGTTGAGCATATTTAAATATGATTAGTGGCTATAACAATAGAATAGGAATGGAATATTCTGATATTGATGTATGAAGAACATATTACAAAGCACACAGTCGTTCAGAATTTATTTAATAAATTATTTAGTAATATCAATACATATTTATATAACTATACCGACACAAATAAATAATGATTAATACTGAATAATATATATTTTTCAGCCGATGAGTTCTAGCTTCAGAGTGAATCTCTGAATTCTAATGCTTGAATACTGGACTCTCTAAGCATCCAGACACTTCTTGGAATTACAGATTTGTGGATAGCAACGATGTTCAGTTTTGCAACGGCGCTTGTTCCCCTGGTGTTCCCGGTCAGTTGGGGCATTGGATATGTCGTGACCACCAGGATGAAGAAAGTGGCTGATCATTTTTTTCTAGGGAAGGATTACAACAAAGAAAATGATCAGGATGAAGAGGACAATCTGTTTTGGGGAGGATTTCCATCTACTTCCAAACAACAAACCGACCCGGATGGGGAGGTTTGCTTTGAAAAGGCATTGAATGGGACCTCGGACTC
Source organism: Poecilia picta (assembly GCA_033032245.1). NCBI lineage: Eukaryota > Metazoa > Chordata > Actinopteri > Cyprinodontiformes > Poeciliidae > Poecilia > Poecilia picta. Next base: position 19,756,925 of record CM065367.1, on the reverse strand, counting down.
CATCTCGTCCTCTGAACCAGACAGTACAGTGGACGATGGTACTGTCTCTGGACAAACTGACCCGGCTGGGGAGGTTTGTTCAGCGACAATGGTACAACGTGAGGGTGAGACTGCAGTCGCAGAAAAATCTAACCCGGCGGGGGAGGATTTGTCTGCGGCTGATCTCGCAGCCAAAGCTGTGGCTGAAGTAACAGCCAAAGCTTTGGTTTCGCTGGTCCCATCCTTGCAAGAGAGTCCTCTGAAGGCCACTTTCAAAGGGTCCTTTTAATTCAGATGAAAGCAGTGTTGCGTGTTTGTCCAAGAAAACACCTCTAAACGTAAATATCTCTGTTGCTATCGAGGTTTCCTGTTCCCTACCTCAGAAGATAGCGTTGGCTCAGATCTGCCAGATGAAGAGAGGACAGCATCTGCAGGACAAGGACAAGCTGAGGAGAACTTCAAGTTCTCCAATGAGCTCCAGAGCAGCTAGGTGAACGCTGCTTTCCAAAGCGTCCTAAACCTGAGCGTCACCAAGCAGTGTCTCACTCAGGAAAGGGTGTTTCTGGAGGCATCGTCCATCCCCTGCTCTGGGAGTCTCCTCCTCTCAGCTGTCCGTCAGCCCGGCAAACATTTTTTTTTAGGAAGACCTGTCCCCAGTTCTGATGGAGCTGAGGGAGAAGAAGCTGCCATACGACCTAAAGAGTTTGCTGGAGTCTGTGCTGGTCTGGTTGGATTTGTTTGGCGACGACACAGATAGAGAGTTGTACGACAACGACTCTTGCGCCAACTGTGGAGCCACTTCCCTCAGACTCCTGAACAACGACGCCATGATTGCCCTTCCACCGGTATTGTTTTCAACCAGTATATCTATACTGTTGGAATACTGGTTGGATTTGGCATGCAAATGTCGTTGTTCAGGCTGCGGGTCAGCCTGGCAGAAGAAACACTGCCTGACCAATAACAAGGTCCTGGTTTTTTTTCTGCACAGGTTCACCAGGGAGTACCAAACCAAAGCCACTCAGACCACAGATATGCCTGCATAATGTGGGATGGAGACCTACCACATGTCCTCCATTATCTGTGGGGATCCTAAGCTAACAGACTTTTACTGTTACTTAATGAAGGGAGACCAAACCGTGAATGCCGACAACGAACATGTCTTCCCTGCAGACAGCGACTGCAGGGAAAACATGTTCAACAACGGTTTCATTTACATTTACGAGAAGAAATGATCAGACACCAGAGGTCAGTTTCTCCAGCCAATCCTCTGGAAGAAGGCAAAGGGCCCTTTGGAGAGGAGATAAAAATATTAACATCGGAAGAAGAAAAGAATCCTAGAAGACCTAATTAGTAATCATTTTGATGCTGGAGAAATCTGACTGGGACCAAAAATGTGTCTGATTTAAATTAATGGGACAAAGGTAAAAAGATTTGACAGGTTTCCTGTTTGCAGGTTTCTCTCCGGGCGCTCCGGCTTCCTGCCAATCTGAAATCTCCTCTGAAATGATCCAGTAGGCAGAGGAAGCAGGTCCAGCGGGCAGCACAGTGGCGCAGTTGATAAAGCTGTTGCCTTGCAGCAAGAAGGTTCTGGGTTTGATTCCCGGCCCCATCTTTCTGCATGGAGTTTGCATGTTCTCCCTGTGCATGCGTGGGTTTTCTCTGGGTACTCCGATTTCCTCCCACAGTCCAAAAACATGACTGTCAGGTTAATTGGTCTGTCTAAATTCTCCCTAGGTGTGAATGTGTGTGTGCACAGTTATTTGTCCTGTGTGTCTCTGTATTGCCCTGCGACAGACTGGCAACCTGTCCAGGGTGACCCTGCCTGGACAGGCCCTTGTGTTAAGAAAATGTATGGATATATATATTTTAATATTTTAAAAATTATTATTCTTATAAAATAATTATTTTAAGAAATAAAATTATTTATTATTATTTCTTATTATGGCATATGTCATATACTGTATACAGTATATATAATATTATATATATAAAGCTGCACAGTGGGCGCAGTTGGTAGAGCTGTTGCCTTGCAGCAAGAAGGTTCTGGGTTCGATTCCCGGCCCCGGCCTTTCTTCATGGAGTTTGCATGTTCTCCCTGTGCATGGTGGGTTTTCTCCGGGTACTCCGGTTTGCTCCCACAGTCCAAAAACATGACTGTCAGGTTAATTGGTCTGTCTAAATTGCCCCTAGGTGTGAGTGTGTGTGTGCATGGTTGTTTGTCCTGTGTGTCTCTGTGTTGCCCTGCGACAGACTGGCGACCTGTCCAGGGCGACCCCGCCTCTCGCCCGGAACGCCAGCTGGAGATAGGCACCAGCACCTCCCGACCCCATTAAGGGACAAGGGTGTAGGAAAATGGATGGATGGATGGATGGATATATATATATATATATATATATATATATATATATATATATGGATCTATATATATATACGACATATGCCATAATAAGAAATAATAAATATATAAATGAAAGAATAAACATATAAAAACATTATATATATGTGTGTATATATATATATATATATATATATATACACACACATATGACATATGCCATAATAATAGATAAAAGAATATATATTGATAAGAAATGAAAGAATAAACATATAAAAGAATTATATATATATATAGCTAATATTAGCTGGTATCTCGCCGGTGGACATAAATACAGTAAAGTAATATTATAATGACAATATATACACAATAATATATCCATCTTACTTGTGTTGTCTGTGGAGCCTCACATCAATAGTCCATAGATCCGAACAACAATGTCCCTCAGTGCTGAGGCATCTTCTGCTGTTTTGGTTGAGCAAAGTAGGAGGAACTACCGCTCCAAGATGGCCGCCGTATTTCCTGCGCCGGAGCAGCCAATGCGGGGTCTGCTCTTATATTATGTCTATGGAACCAACAGTCAAACAACAGCTGGCGGTTAGCAAGCGCCACGGAGCGGGACTCTTGAAATTATTAACAGTTTGCCAGATTGTTTTGAAGGTATTTCAGCTATGAATAGTCAGACAGAAATAAATGTGATCAGTTCAAAAGATGCTTAGCCAAAACAACACAGTAATGCGATTATTTTTGCTTCAAACTAACGTTTAAGGATTCATTCTCGAGATGAAACTGAACGCTTAGTTCGTCGTCTAACAGTCTCTCAGTATTTTTGGACGCTAACTAGCTAAGAAACGAAGAACAGCAACTGCAAAGTGGGCACTATGCCTCCTAAGAAGCAGCAGCTGAAGCCGACAGCAGCCAACGTCTCCAGCTCACTGGACCTGGAGTCCGAGGACCTCAGCCTGGAGACGACGGTGCCTACCACCGAGGACGTGTCTTCGTCCGACGATCAACGCAACGGCTCCCAGAAGGTGACCCGCCAGCTGATCGAGAGGAAGGAGCTGCTGCACACCCTCCAGCTGCTGAAAATAGAACTTTCTCAAAAGAACCTCATCATAGACAACATGAAGGCTGACCACATGTCAAAGGTACCTGGACAGAGAGCTGGGAGAGAGTAGAGGTGGACTCGCCTCAGGCGCTTTCTTCATACTTGTACACAGTCCAGTCACATTAATGTGACCATCTGTCAAAAGCCAGAATAACCACCTTTCGCAGAGCGAACTGCTACGAGACGTGCAGGAAGAGAGTCACTTAGGTCCCTGAAGGTCTTCTCTGGGATGTTGAGCCATGCCGACTCTAATGCCGTGGCCAGCTGCGCTAGATTACGCGGTTGAGGATCCATGGCGCGAACAACTCGATCGAGATGGTCCCACAGATGCTCGATTGGGTTTAAGTCAGGTGAGTTTGCTGGCCAGGGGAGGACGGTAAACTCATCCTGGTGCTCTTCGAACCACGCACGTACACTGGCAGCTGTATGGCACCTCGCATTGTCCTGCTGGAAGATGCCATCATCCTGAGGAAAAACAATGCGCATGTAGGGGTGGACATGGTCCGCAAGGACAGATGCGTACTTGTATTGATCCATCGTGCCTTCCACAATAATCAGTGAACCCAGAGAATGCCAGGAAAACATTCCCCAGACCATAATGCTCCCGCCTCCAGCTTGGACCGTTCCTGCAATGGTTGCAGGGTGGTTCCTTTCAGAGGTTTCACGCCTTATACGCCAACGTCCATCTGTCCGATGGAGCATAAAACGCGATTCATCTGAAAACGCTACCTGTCGCCACTCAGTGGACGTCCAGCTGCTGTACTGGCGTGCAAATTCTAGCCTTCGTCGTCGATGAACACCAGTCAGCATAGGTGCACGAACCAGGCGTCCGCTTCGGAGGCCCAGACGCAGCAATGTTCGCTGAATAGTGGTTTGGGAGACACTTGTGGTAGCCCCTTGGTTCATTTTAGTGGTCAGTTGCTCAACGGTAGCCCGTCTATCTGCCCGAACGCATCTCCGCAACCGTCGTTCGCCTCTGTCATCTATGGCCCGTGGTGCACCACATTTGCCACGTCGTTGATTTTGGACAGTCCCATTTTGCCATGCACGGTACACTTTTACCACGGCGGCACGCGAACAGTTCACAAACTCAGCCGTTTCGGAAATGCTTCCACCCTTGGCCCGAAAGCCAATGATCATGCCCTTTTGGACGTCGGATAAATCGCTTCGTTTCTGCATTACGCCAACGATTGAAATGTTTTCCGAAGCCCACACACACCCTTTATATACGCTCAACTGCACTGTGCTGCCACCTGCCTTCTGTGATTGGTTATTTAACTCTGAAGTGGAAAGTACGTGGTGGTCACATTAATGTGACTGGACTGTGTATTTTAATGTTAAAGCTACTAGCCAGGCTGCTCTATAAAATCAAATAAACGCACTATGTATTGCGTTAGCGAACAAAAAGTGATGGTCTATTTATTTTACTGTTTCTTTGTAAGCATCCACTTTTCAGAAACCAGGCTTTCTCGCATGCATGCTTCTGATGACATCACACAAGGCTTAGGGTAGTTAATAAGGTCTAGGGCTGTATAATAATATCGATATCGCGATATATATCGATATGTTCTTTCCTAGAAAAAAATCGATATTCATCTGCAAGTATCGTAACATCCAACTGTCACCTTGTTCACTCATTGCTTGCTTCGCACCAGGTCATCAGGCTTAGAGTGATTCCTTCAGATGTTAAGGTTAAAAAGGTGTCAAACTATTCAGAGCAGGTACTTGGTGCATTGTATTTACTTTACAAATGCATGTAAGCTACAGTTTGTACTGTTTCAATTAAAAGAAATATGTTTTCTCACCACTTGTCCAATCAGAGCAAGGTATTGTGTAGTTAGTGCTTTTAATCAGTTTTCAGTTAAATTAATTCAATCCAACTCTATAACAGTCACAAAATGTCACCAAAATCACTCTGTCCCTCTAAAATCTTTCAGAAAATCACAAAAGTGTATTGAATTGTATTGTTTGCTGAATATTATAATATATATCGTATCTTGGGCACAATATCATGTATCGTATCGTATCGTGAGATTATTGTATCACTACAGCCCTAATAAGGTCTCCTTTAAGTAGACCCATTTCAATCCATCAGTCTCTTTAGTTATGTTAAACAAATAGGCCTGTAATCCAACAAGCCAACAACAGCATAAACAAACTTCCATGTTAGTTTGGCTGATTGAAAATTAAATTACTATTTGATTACCTTTCTGTTTATAACCATGCAATAAAAAATATTGATTGTCCATCAAACAGAGCATCTGTAGCACATTTCTGCTGATGAAGAAGTAGGACCTGAAAGCGGGGTGGGGTCATTTTTGTTTAATGTCTGTAGAGTATTTCTCAAAGGTTTTTATTTTTTTTTGCATCACTTCACCATTAGGGACTAGAAAGGTCGAGCTCACTGGATGCAAAGTACTGACTTACTCCCTGTCTCCCTGTATTAATCTTTCTGTACACTCAATTGCAGGTCGAGGAACTGGAGGAAAAGCTAAATGACGTCATACATCAAAAACAAGTGTTGTCCCTTAAACTGGACAGCCAGCTCAAGCTCACACAAGAAGAAAACAAGTAAGAAACAGTAGTAGTTATAGATGATACACCTTTGTCTTACTGATACTTTGTCTTTTTTCATTTAACCCTCTGATGCGTGAGTGACCGACTATACGGTCTTCCGTGACGGGGTCCTTTTTGACCCGGGTTACAATCAATGTGACCTGTGAGCTCACGCTCCAAATGCACTCAGATTGTGTTACATAGCAACTAAAGTTCTGCAACCTCTGAAGTATGTTTTTGTAAAAATTAGTGGCAATCTTATTAGATCAATGCTTGCAAACATTCAAGAAAAAAAAATTAAAAAGAGAGATTCAATTTTAATATTTTTTTTCCTGCAAATAATTAAAGTAAAAGCCTTCCCCGGATCACTGCCACTGTCATTAATATATTTTTAGTTATAGTTCTTGCGCTTTTATTTTTCAAATAAACAAATAAAAATAAAAATAGGCAGGGCATTAAGTGTCTCGGGGTTGGGAGTCGAATCAGGGACAATTGCGTTTTTGATTTCTCTTGTTCTTGATCAGAACGACAGGAAGGTGTGGCACAATAGCATTGTCACTCTGTAAATGCACATCTTCCCCAAAAATAGCCTTAGTTTCAGTCTTGTTATTTTTACCCTTGGGCCACTGCTATAAAAGGGTTTAAAAGGGTAAACCTTATGCAAATGGTGCATAAGGGAGCATAAGGAGCTTATGCTCCTATTGTGGAGCATAATCTCCACAATAGGAGCCATGTGGAGCCCTATTGTTTGTTTATTTTAAATCGCTTTACTTTTTTCAACATTTTTGTTAATGACATCCTAATGTTCTTTATTCCAGTAAAAGCCATTTTTATTCTTTGGCTTTTAACCTCAGTGAGACTTAGTTTGAGCCTTTTTTTCTTCTATTTATTAGTGTTGAAACTTTGCAGGTCTTATATAAAACATATATTTTTTTAATATATGTTTTTGGAATGGAGCCATGTGGTGCACTGTGTTCATCTTGTGTTTGGAGCTACATAAGTGAAGGTGGTATGACACATAACTAGCCTGCAACAACAACTTTCCCTTTTGAAAGTCACAAAGTTTACCAAAATAAAACAAAAAATGTATTTTGATACATTCACACGTACACTCACACACACCCACACACACAGACATATATGCAGATATGCATAAAGGCTGGTGTTCTGCAACTTTTAAAGGTCTTTCTGCTTCATCACGCTTGACTTCAATACCAACTCATTAATTGCAAGAGAACATAAAACCTATTGCAAGGAAACAAAAATATGATTGTAAGAAAACACAAAACCTATTGCAAGGGAACAATAAATGTATTGCGAGGAAACAAAACATTAATTGAGCGAGAACGCAAAGCCTGCTGAGAGAGAACATTTTATTGCGATTACACAAAAGGTTTATTATGAGAGAACAAAAACATTATTGGGAGGCAATGCAACATTTACTGAAGGAACACAACATTAATTGCGCGAGAACGCAAAGGCTGTTGTGAGGGGACACAACATTTTAGTCCGATGTGATGCAAATCTATTGAAACACAACATGTATCACGAGAGAAAGCAACTTTTACTTTTAGGGAACACAATAATTATTGTTTGTCAGGGAATGCAGTAGGGGGCTCCATAAAACGCCACAATTTTTTATTGTTTTTTTATTAGTTTGCAAACATTAGTTTATGGCTATGATAAATCATAATTCTTATAATTTCTCTATTTCTTATTTCCTGATATTAATAAATGACATAGTTATTGTCCGTTGCTAAGAGCATGAATAATTACACAAGTATTTTTTCAATGCATATATTTATTGATGAAACTTTTGACAGTGTTCAGCTGCTCTGCGTCCTACAGAACTTTTATAAATCCTTCTTGTTGACCACGGCGGTGAAGCCAACCTCCACTTTGGAAATTATAGTCGAGCCTCGTCGTACTCGATTTTGACGCACGTTCTGCATTTTTGTTCATTTTAGCAAAGAGAAGATTGAGCACTTTTACATTTTGCTCCCAAGTGAGATCAGATATGTAAACCACTTTGCCAGGACAATGGGGCCAATTTCCAGGCACCTTCATGTCTGAGTAGACAGAATTCTTTCTTTCCCTAGCTATCTCCTGTCGGACGTTATCCAGGGCATCGTAGAAAAACATCTCCATGTCTTTGCGTTTCTCCACAATGGTCCTCGCCAGCTTCTTCACTTGACAGAGCTCCTTCTCTCGCATGGCGATAATTTTCTGTAGTTTGTCCAACTCCACCTGACTGGCCTGGATGGTGACTTGGTTTCTTTTTTCATTCTCTGTAGCTTCTTCCTCCATGTGCTTGAGGGCCTGCTCCAGACAGGCAGCTCTGGCCGTGACTTCAGCAATCGTCTTTTCTTTACACTTCATCTCACCAACGTTTGTTTGTAACGTTGATATCAGAATGTTTCTGTCCACCGCCAGTGAGAGTTTTTCATTAGACAGCCTTTGAGCAATTTGCTTCAGCTCATCTAAATTAATCAAGGCAAATTTGAGGTTTTTAATTAGCCAATTTTTGTCCTTGTTAACCTTGCTAAGTTCAATTTCCAACCTGACAATTCTCTTTTCTTGCTCAGCCTTCAACTGATTCATGTCCGTTTCTTTGCATATGAATTTCCATTCTTTCTCCCTTGATTCCTCCAGCGAGACTGAAAATTTCTCCTCTTTTATTTTTATGTTTTCTCTGTGTACTTCTTTAGTCACTTTCATTTGCTTTGTAATGTTAATCAATTTCTTCTGTGCCTGAGCCTCAGTGGCTTTTTTTTTTAAAATGTCTTTCTCAAACTTTTCCAAATCTTGCTTCCTTTCCTTTTCCACCTCAAGTTTCCATTGTGCTGCGATCTCTTCTTGCTTTTCGATCTTTTCCTCTAGCACTTTGAGCTTCTCATCTTTACCTTGTAATTCTTTTATCCAATAATCAGTGACGTCAACATTGCTCTCCACCACCAGGAATAGGGAGCTTTTTACTTGCTCAGTATATGCCGGCCTTATTGTACAGTTCCTTCTCGTAGTAGGCTAACTCCTTCTGAGTACTCTTCAGCTTCATCTCCCAAAGTTTAGTGCTATTTTGATACATTATGGCCAACCTCTTCTTTTCTTCTTCGGAAAGAAGAGGACCTATGTTGTCTTTCAAAGTTGTCAGACTTTTTTTCTTCTTTTCTTTAGTGGGCGCCATGGCAATGTTGAAAGAATTCCTCTTTTCCTGCCGTTCTTCAGAAAACGTTAAATGTACTATCAATCTGGCATACAGCAGCAGCACTGCGTTACTGCTAACAAATGTCTACGTTGCAATTGTTTGTGACGTTGTTAGGGTTGTCACCGTGTTGTCACGAGTACATTACATAGCAACTAAAGTTCTGCAATTTGTAAAATACCTGTTTAGTCTTATTAGTTTGATTCTTACAAACATTTAGGAAGAACAATTAAAAGGAAGGAATAGAAGAAATTCAGAGTATTACATTTACATTTTCAACTGAAGTAAAAGCCTTCACTGCCAGTGTCAACAAATATATTTTTAATTTTAGTTACTCCACTTTTCCAGACTGTATCTTTTCAATCTTACTGAAACATAAGCATGTATGTTAGGATCGGTTTTAAAAAAGTATAATGTAACAGATTCTGATGATTACATGATGATTAATAAATATGAAACTGAAAAAGGGGGGGAAAGTACTGCTAACTGTTATGATAGTGTTTATACTCATGCAGCATAAAACATAGAATTTTATAGCACTTGGCTTTCTTTGCAAAAGTCAAGTGTGGTTCTTAAATAAATTGCATATTTAGTTTTACGTATATTTTTTGTATTTTATGTGTATTTGTCTGCTGATGGAGCAGAGGTGTTGTTCTTTAATAGGATATATTCCTATTAAATATAGGAATATATCCTATTAAAAAAATTATGTGTGAGCAAATAGACTAACAGTTATTCTATTGGTTCTTTGCAAAAGTGAAAAATGGTTTGAAATACATTGCATTTTTATGTTGTTGTTTGTTGTTTTTCTTGTTTGATGGTATTTTACTTTTTACATGCAGCAAAAAAAAAAAAAGTCGTTGGAAGGTAGAGACGCCAGAGTTAGCTGCACTAACTAACAAACACTGTGTTCATTAGGAAGCAGCAGGCTCTGCGCAAGCAGGAGATGGAGACCATCCTGCTGAGGCAGCAGCAGCTGGAGGAGACGAACCGCCAGCTGTGCGAGAAGGCCGGAGAGCTGCGGCGGTCTCTCCGAGATCTGGACATTCCCCAGGACCGCTACCAGGAGCTCCGCGGCGTGCCCGACGACAAAATCAGCATCCAGGAATACGTAGCCGTAAGTACGTGGGAGCGTCCCCGCGACGACGTTTCCCCTGCTGATAGCTGAGTCCCTCTTTTCAAAAAGGCTGAAAACGCGCAAAAATGACAACTCTTCTCTTTGTCTCATGCGTTCAGATGCGTTTCTATGAGGCTGTGACTCCTCTCCGCTCTCAACTGGCTCAGCTCGGTGAGCAGAGGAGCTACCTGGCCGAGGAGCTGGACGTACACAGAAACAAGATGAAGCTTTTGATGGAGGTAGATGAGAGAAATATCACTCGCCATTTTTAATCTTTTTGAAATGATCTTATGTGGCATATAGTGGACACATCAGTGGGAGAAGCCAAAGTAGCGAGCTGCAACCCTGCAGGCACGAATAGCGACGACAAGATAACAATGTGGTTCAACTTTGTTCACATTGACTCAGAGTTTCTTAAAAGCCTTAGAGTTAAAGACATATTCAGTAAAAAAATAAACAAACTCTGCATCCAAACAGAAAGATTCTATGAAAACATTCATATATTTGATGCTTCTTAATACTTTTTTTGTTGCTTATACAGGGAACACATTTCTGCTACAACAATTTTTTCTTCCACTTTAAGAATCTTCAGATGTTTCTGTTTTCTTTTTTTTTTTTGTTATTTTTGTGTCACTGACATCAAATGAGCATCTCTGTGAAACATTTTCAACATTCGACCCGTATTCGACATTATCCTTCAGAGCTACGAGGAAGAGCGGCGGCTGCGCTCTGAGCTGGAGCTGAGGAGCCAGAGGCTGACCTTAGAGCTGGCCGACACCAAACAGAACATCCAGCAGGGCGACTATCGCAAAGAGAACTACCCAAATATCAAGCGGTGAGGATGTGTGTGTGTGCGTGTGAGATGATTCCTCTACATCTAGATTTCTTATATTTTTTAGAGCAAAAATACTGAAAAACATTTGAAAAGAGGTTTAAACTGTTCAGTATTAGTAATAAAAGAAAGCTGTATTAAAAAGCTGCATGCTGTTAATATCTTTTCTTATATTTCATAAAGACACATTTTACTGGCTTAAAGATTTAAACTTTTGAGGGATTAAGTTTATGAGCCATTCAAATAGAAAATACAGGATGTATCTTTAAATGTGTTCTTCAGTAAAGGTTGTATTGTACAAAAAGACATAAAAGTACCAGTTGAATACATATAATACATTATTTGCTTTATTTTTTTTATTTGAAATGAGTGTGAATAATGTTTATTAAGTGCTTTCATTTAAGAAGCACTTAGTATTATATTATATCATATTAGTCTTTTTATTTTTTACTATTTTTTATGTGCTGTCTGTTTGTCCTTGTCTTGATCTTTGTTAGCACATTAGCTCCACTTTATACCAAACTAGCTTTTAGCCGCTAACAAAATTTTAAGCTATTATACAGAAGGAGATTTTAAAGTGCATTAATTTTCCTTCAGAATGGGAGAAAACAAATATGTCTAACGCAATATAGAACTTTCACAAAAGTATTTACATATGTAATATTTTATGAAAATTACTCGCTCATAATCCAAAAGCTTGTTTCAGAGGCAGCTTTTCTAAATGCAACTACTAATAGTATCCTTCCATCAATAATGTTTTGCATGATGTTGAAAACCTGCATTTGCAAGTCGCCCATGAAGCTGCATGTGTTGTGTTCCGCTGTAACGACACAGGGAGCGCGATAACTTTGAAACGGAGCTGAAGGAGTTGAAGAGGAAGTTTGAGACGGTGGACTTGTCTCACGCTGCGCTGACCAGAGAACGGGACACACTGAGCAACGAGGTGCTTCACGTAAACCCAGTTTATATGGCTTAAATGTCGTTTGATTGTTAGCATGTGTGTGTACATGTCTGAGTTTGAGGAAAATGTGAAAACATCTCTTAGCAAATTTGAAAAAAAAAATCCTAATTGAGCTAAAACGTGTCTAATCCAATTTGATTTCAGGCAGGGAGGGGAAAAAGGGTTGAAATTGTGCCTATGGAAACTTTAGCTGTAAAATATATCTAACTTGGATCGTTGATAAAGTCAAATTTTTTCTTTCTGAAACTAATTGAGATTGTCAAAATGATCAATGAACCCTAAAAATGAAAAGAAATGTTTGTTAGAATCCCCAAACTAACATAACAACTGAATCTTTGGTCCGCTCATTGACTCCTTCTCCTTTAACCTCATTGCCCACCAGATGGCGACATTGCAGCAGTCAGTGACTCTCCTGCAGAAGGACAAGGAGTACCTGAACAGGCAAAACATGGAGCTCAGCATCCGCTGTGCACACCAAGAAGATCGTGTAGACAGACTGCAGGTCCGAGAGGCTTCGTCCTGTAAACAAAGCATTCGGGAGCGGGAGACGCTCACACGACTTGCTCCTACTTCCTGTTTTTGTCCTGCAGGTACAACTGGAAGATACGAAGAAAGCCAGGGAGAACACGTATGAAAAATATGTAGCATCCAGGTGAGATTCTCATCAGTCACAGAAAGCTCATGTTCCACTTCGTTCTGCTGCGAAACGTTATGTAAAACACTTAAACATTTTCCTCTTGCTCTGGTTATCTGGAAGAGAACCTTTAACCTAAAGAATTAGTGCTTTTATTCTTATATTATCCTTATTGTTCCACCGCAGGGACTACTATAAGTCAGAATACGAGAAGAAGCTCAGAGAGGAGTTGGAGAACATCAGACTGAAAACCAGTCAGGAGATCGAGAACCTGCAGAGAAGCTCCAGAGAACTGTACGAGAGGGAGAACAGGTCTGAAATCTGAAATATTTAATACTAAATATTAAATAGTGTCATCTTGGTAACGTGTATTTCGATTCCTAGTTTAATTTTATTGTAATTACCTGTCATATTGGCATAATTGGCCCTCTGACTGAGTGACGACTTTACCTTCTAAGCCGTGCTTCCTCATTCTTGAATGCTTACATATTTACCTTCATTAACTGCAACGCTGTTTGCTGAAACATTAAATTGTACGTAATTACTTATTGGGGATCTGAGTACTTGGATGTCACGCGATGGCTTCCCGTCTGTTTCCATTTGCAGGAATTTGCGCGAAGCCAGAGACAATGCAGTCCTGGAGAAAGATCGAGCCGCCGCCGCCGAGAAGGACGCTCAGGCGAGATACGACCAGCTGCTGGACCAGTGAGTGATTTTATCAGTCATCAGTCACACACGCCATACATAAATGCAGTTTCTCTGGAATGTATGCGGCATACGCGTCGGAAAACAGCGAAGATACACAGTCCAGTCACATTAATGTGACCATCTGTCAAAAGCCAGAATAACCACCTTTCGCAGAGCGAACTGCTACGAGACGTGCAGGAAGAGAGTCACTTAGGTCCCTGAAGGTCTTCTCTGGGATGTTGAGCCATGCCGACTCTAATGCCGTGGCCAGCTGCGCTAGATTACGCGGTTGAGGATCCATGGCGCGAACAACTCGATCGAGATGGTCCCACAGATGCTCGATTGGGTTTAAGTCAGGTGAGTTTGCTGGCCAGGGGAGGACGGTAAACTCATCCTGGTGCTCTTCGAACCACGCACGTACACTGGCAGCTGTATGGCACCTCGCATTGTCCTGCTGGAAGATGCCATCATCCTGAGGAAAAACAATGCGCATGTAGGGGTGGACATGGTCCGCAAGGACAGATGCGTACTTGTATTGATCCATCGTGCCTTCCACAATAATCAGTGAACCCAGAGAATGCCAGGAAAACATTCCCCAGACCATAATGCTCCCGCCTCCAGCTTGGACCGTTCCTGCAATGGTTGCAGGGTGGTTCCTTTCAGAGGTTTCACGCCTTATACGCCAACGTCCATCTGTCCGATGGAGCATAAAACGCGATTCATCTGAAAACGCTACCTGTCGCCACTCAGTGGACGTCCAGCTGCTGTACTGGCGTGCAAATTCTAGCCTTCGTCGTCGATGAACACCAGTCAGCATAGGTGCACGAACCAGGCGTCCGCTTCGGAGGCCCAGACGCAGCAATGTTCGCTGAATAGTGGTTTGGGAGACACTTGTGGTAGCCCCTTGGTTCATTTTAGTGGTCAGTTGCTCAACGGTAGCCCGTCTATCTGCCCGAACGCATCTCCGCAACCGTCGTTCGCCTCTGTCATCTATGGCCCGTGGTGCACCACATTTGCCACGTCGTTGATTTTGGACAGTCCCATTTTGCCACGCACGGTACACTTTTACCACGGCGGCACGCGAACAGTTCACAAACTCAGCCGTTTCGGAAATGCTTCCACCCTTGGCCCGAAAGCCAATGATCATGCCCTTTTGGACGTCGGATAAATCGCTTCGTTTCTGCATTACGCCAACGATTGAAATGTTTTCCGAAGCCCACACACACCCTTTATATACGCTCAACTGCACTGTGCTGCCACCTGCCTTCTGTGATTGGTTATTTAACTCTGAAGTGGAAAGTACGTGGTGGTCACATTAATGTGACTGGACTGTGTATATCTCAGCGCTGCACTTTTTAAAAAAGGTATAGTGGCATCTAACTCTGCTGCTCATTCAGGTTTTTGTGAGTCCTTATCGTTGTTCTGTACGCTAAGAGTCAGCTTGATTTGCAGGAAGCAGTTTCTTTTATAGGAGTCAGTCATCTTGGCAGGTGTCATAAATCCATGCTTATTCACTCTGAAGGATGAACAGTGTTAATTTCCATTGCGCTGCCATTGGTGCATGAGAAGAAAAATAACAAGATTCTGCATTAACTGAAAATATTGCACATGTAACTACCACTTCAGCCAAAACAGAAAGTTATTTACCCGGAGCTTATCACAAATAAACATCAAGGATTACATGTGCGTTACTAATCAGTAAATATCTACTTGTTGCTAGGGGAAAACTGATAAATCGGCTCTGATTTCCTTAATTTTTGGAGATCTGTGATTGGCCAATACTTTCATGCGAAGCCAATCTTCTCCACCCATCTTATCTACCCGAGCGAAGATCTAAAAAAACAACCACTGTCCTCTACTGCTCTGCCATGAGACAGGTTTGACTGACAGACACACACACCAGACTATGTCTGCATGTTTGCAATTATCAATAGTCACGCCACTGTTGACGACGCGGCGACTTTCTTGCTATGTTTTGCAACATTTCGGACAAAGAAAATGGGTACCAGTCAAAATCGTAATCGGCAGGTCAGGCTTGTTAAAGAAAACTGCAATCAGTACTCACTGCTGCTTCACTAAAGAAAAGAAAAGAAAATTCATTTAAATATGCACCCTACCTGTTGAAGAGAACTATATAATCACCTGGGAAAGAACACTAAAGATGATGATAATTGACTGACAAAAAAAAAGTCTTAAGAGTTTTCCAAAAGTAGAAAGTGTCGACTTGTGACTTTATTGGATAATTTTTATCTAAAAAGTTTGTTCCTCTTTAACCGAGAGCCGGAAAAACTCTGCTCCAAAAAGAAAATAAAAATTTAAACATTGCTTCCACCCTGTACATTTGCACATATGAATTTTGAAAATCTGATTGTAATAACTGTAATACAATCAAAAATTATTTCTGCCTTACTTCAACTTAATGATTGTAGCGTAACACTCTGTGGAGAAATGGAGGGCATTACATAAGTTTTGGACAAACTTTGCCCCAAATAGACAAAAACATACAAAGGTGGGACAAATGAAATTGAATATCCGGGAACTGGGCAATCTTTTTTTCTTTTTTTTTTTTTTCTTTTTTTGTCTGGAGGGGAAAACATTTTACTGGAAGTGTTTTTAAAAACCACGTGTCTCAGTTTCACAGCAATCTCCCTTTAGGGATGGATCAGTGCAGTGAGAAGGCCATAACCCATGACTGATATTTCCACATTCATTCGTCTTCCTGTAAACTCTTGCTTCTATTCACCTCAGAGGTTAAAACTCGGCAGGTCCCATTCAGCGATCAAACACAGTTTAAATCCGTGGCTAAGTAAACGTTATTTCAAATCTTTTCTGGAGTTTTAAATGAGCAAAATAAGGCGATGAATTTCATTTTATCCAGCTCTACCCAAAACACTCTTTCACATGAGCTGTTGGGCTTGTGAGAAAATAAAGAACGAGAGCTAAGGGAGATTCTGCTTTCTTCTTGTTTCAGGAGTTTGCTTTGGCTAGATCTCCAAACAGCCCCACAAGACTTGCAGAGAAAAAAAAGTTCTGTAGTTTAAGTTCCCATCTGATAACCGGTGTGTTCATCGTTCTGCACTGGATCTCTGCATTCCACTTAAAACCATGAATGCATCCGGAATTTCACTAACAGCTCTGGAATTGTATTCGTCCTCACTGACCACTTTTACATTGGTTTGTTTTTCCAAGCTTTCATGTTTTTTTGATGTAGGGATTTTTCGTCACTTATTAGTCATTGTGTTCCTGTGTGAATTAGAGTTTGGACAGAGCGACATTTTTGCTTTCCTTTCTAATCCTTGTGGAAAGAATGAAACTCGCTCGCCGTCCTTTGTTTACGAAATTAAAATCACAACATTCCTGTCGTGAAAGAGATATGGCAGTAGCCGCAGCTTTGAAGATGATTTTATGACGAGATTTAAGTTTGGTAACCATGTTGTAAAATGCAGGGAAGTCACGTAAAACAGCTGTAAAACTTTAACCAACATTTTGTTTCGCTTGCTTCACTATAAGGCCAGTTAAATGGAAGGTGTTTCACATAGTAAGTTATTAAGCTATCTATTATATTTTTCATAATTGAGGCAAGTCTTAGCTCGGGATCCTAACGCTTTAAAACGGTGGCAACAACGTTGAGTTGCTTTGACGTCAAGAAACTCTTGCTTCCAGGCTTCAGTAGGAATTTTGTTCCCAACTGGAACCAGTTTTCCAGGCTCAGTGCTCCCTTTCTGTGGAAGCGCAAATAACTTGTTTCAGACGAAGTGCCGGTTGCAAACAGCTTTGAAGAAACCGAGCTAAACAAAGTCACATCATCAGATTCAAGTCAGATTCAGAAGCTATGATTCTGGCTTTATTTATGTACTTTATTTCTGCTGTTGCCAACAGAGACGATTAAACACAATTGTGTTTTATATTTTGCAAACTTTGCAACGTTAATTTATAGATGGTAAAGATTTTGCCCTGGTAGGCATCTGCAAAAAATCAAAACCTTCCCAAGTGTTTTTTTTTTGTTTCGTTTCTAGTACATTTGAAATAAGACACGACTAACTTTAAAAAAATTACTTTTCAGGAAGGTATAGAGCTTGATTTAAGTAAATAATTCCTCAATATTTATTTTAAAAAATACTGGTGCCATTTGATTTATGGGAAAAATGTTGTTATAAGTGAAATAATCTGCTTTTACAGAATCAATATAAAGGAGTTTTTACTTAAAACAACTTCCTGTATCTTGCTGAAAAGTTACATATAAGTTTCTCTTAATTCAAGTCTACAAAGATATTTGCACTAGAAACTAGACCAAAAACAATTAGTAAGATTTCATATTTCTGCAGTGTGAGAATTCCCTTCGTAATCTCTGAAAATGTTTTCCCATCCCTGTCTGTTAATCATCAAAACGTTGATATATTTGACGGTTTGGCTATCACAACAACAACAAAAAAAGAACCAAAAAAAAAAAAAACGTGTTCTTAAATAGTTAAACAGATATCTTTATATCTGTTTATGTTCAGATCCAATTCCTGTGTGTGTCAGAACTCAGCTGCAGTCTGTCACTGGTGAATGTCATGGGCGTGGCGTTAAGTAGGCGGCTGCGGTTTTCCGGGTCTTTCTAAATAACCATATGAAAACTTCACTAGAACTCCAGAGGTCATAAGGAAGTCGGAGGGTAGACCCAGGAAGACTCACTGCTGAAAAATCTCACTCTCATAAGCTGGAGATTTTAACTGCCAGCCTGACCGCAGGATCCTTTTGAAACTAGCTGGGTTTGAAAAGAGACTTAGATGTTGCTCTTTAGTCATTTCCCCCAGCAATTAGTGTCTGTCGCTGCTACAGGCAACAATTCCCGCGTCAGTTTAGACCCTGAACGTCCCGCCGGGTCATGGCCTTTCTTGGAAGTTTTGAGTCTTGGACAACAGTTGCAAAAGATTTCACACAAAACGTGCTTGCTGACATATTTTCAACTTGGATTTTGTTTTTTATGGAAGCAGGTGTAACTTGCTTCCAGGTGTAATTTTGATTCAGTTTACTTTGTATTTTGTTTTGTCGAACAAGCTCGATAATTAATATTTGTGAAGGGCGATTTTGTTTACAAAGACATCATGATTCATCTTTTTTTTATGGTTTTGGTTTTCTGTCGTTTCATTTATTGCTGATTCGGTGGACATGTTTTATCTTGGATAGCTAAAATTTAGTTTATTGGCTTATCGCAATAATAATTACTGGGACAATTTATGATCCAGAAAAATTTGTTATCGTGACAGGCCTAGTCATGAGATACATAAAGTAGCAGGGCATCATTTTCAAATGACGACAAAAAAAAAACAAGCAAAAGAAAAAAAGGATTAATCATTTTCAGTTGTTTTGATTATGTCATTCTGATAAGTGTGGTATGGATGTGTTTTTAATCAAGTTTAATCTGGAACCCATATATAAAATAACTGTCCAACCAGCGATTATATCATCTGGAAATAGAAATATAGGAATGATGACACAACTGCAAACTTACCTTCATTAACCAGAGAAGTAGCCAAGGTGACTCTGGAGGATCTACAGTGATCCATAGCTCAGGTAGACAAAAATAATGAGTCATATCAAAACCATATGAGGAATGTTTTGAAATGGTGAAGTCCATCTATGAAAAGACTTGAAAGTAACTGCTTCAAGATGCCGTCCATCCAATCTGACCAAGTTTAAGTAATTTGGGTAAGAAAAATAGCCAAAAATTTCAAGCGCTGGATGTCCAAAACCAGTAGAGATCAAATCCAAAAAGTGAAAGTTAGCATTGTCTTTTTTTTCTGTTTGTTTTATTTGTGAAAAGAAAAATTAGAACACATTACGCACTGTGTTGGTCTGTCACATAAATTCCTGGCAAAAAGCTCAATGTTTGCTTGTGTAATGTGACACAAAAAAAAGGTTAAATATTGTGGAAGTTACTGTAGATATGCACACACAGCAGCAACAACAGCAGCGGCAGCGTCCCTGCCCCGCGCTACTACTGCATACCAGTCATTTGTCTGAATCCAAACCACCAGCTGTTGGTGTTTCCATGCACTCAAACACACATAAACTTTGCTCTCCCTCTCGCTCCCTCTCTGCTGCAATCACATTCTTTCTCTGCATCGCATCGCATGCCAGCAGTGACAGATGCTAGCCTCAAGCCCTTAACCCCTAACCCGACGCATGCCACTATTTTTGGGGCGAAGAATGAGCAGGACGAGCTCGAAAAGGCGTCAGACACCGAGTGCAAGCTCAGATGTCCGTGCTGGGCCTCCTTACACAGGATAACGCACCGCCTACTTTCCCTTAAACAAATAAATACCCACATTTGTTCAGTTATCACTTTCGCCTTTAAAGGAAGCTAAACTGTTACTTTCTCCAAATCCTCCCGATTCTCGATATCGCTGCATGTATCCTTTTTTCTTTTAATCTTTAAAATGACAGGAAGTCAACATTGTGTCTTAGAAAAAAAATGTATAGTGTTTTTTTTGTTGTTGTTTTTTTCCCACAATTGGGAAGTGGAGCTTCTTTGCTCAGAGATGGCAGCTGCCATTTATAAAAGAAGGCATAAAATTTCAACCATGTGTACTTGTCCGTCCGTGTGAGTGCACAGCTCGAGCCTCCCCTCTGTGGGTGATGAAATCTCATCAGGTCAGCTGTAATCGAGAGTTATTAATATTATCCAGCCGTCCACCATGGCTTGATGGAGCCTGTGCCCGCGTGCTTGAGTGCGGCTTGAGGAGCATTTCCAACCAGAGAAAGGAAAGCATTTTAAGCTATTTGAGGCCTAAGATAAAAGCCGATTTTGTGTAAATAAATAAATCTACATATTCTCAGTTAAAGATAATAAAATAAAATTATAATTAAAAAACAATTCTGGAGGAAAATATGAACAAGAAATGTCTGCTCATCCAAAAAAAAAATTAATAAATGATTTATGCTTTTCTAGTGAAAATGTTTCTTTGGGTTTTTTCTCTCTTTTTTTTTGTTTCAGTTTGTGAAACAAATTTGAATATCAGACGGAAATAAGCCAGGTAAAATTAAAAACCAGTCTTCTAATAAATATTTCATTGTTTAAGTGAAAGAGTTACCCAAACCCAGCCTCGTCCTTGAGAAAAGTGTTTGCCTCTTCAACATAATTGGCCGGTTGTGCCAGAGTTGACCTGAGATCAAACTCATTGGCCAACACCCAGGGCCTCGTGACTGCCTGACCTGTAAAATCTAGAAAGACGCAAATTAATCCGATCCGATGACTCTAATTGACCAAAAAAAACATAACAAAAGATGATTTATGGAAATTCAAGAACACGCAAGAAACAATTGAATTGACGTGTAACTGTCCGAAAAAGGTCACAAAGCCGTTTTCAGGCTTCTTGCCTCCTCTAAGCCACATATTTCCCCTCAGCAATGAGAAATTACAGAGTAGCCATCCAATCAGAATTACTCTGAAAGCATCAATGACTCATCAGGGGTTCACAAAAGTACCCAGAACAGCATGTAAGACACTTCATGCCTAAAATGCTTCAGCTAATGTCAGCGTTCATGACTCATCAAGAGTGGTTTAGTTATGTTCTCTTGCAGATTGGTCTGGATATTTTTATTTTTTTTTATCCTTAACTGATGAGTTTCTCATTGGAAAACTGTCTTTTGTACTTATTCATGTTATGTTTGTTCTTTAATGTTTCTAAGAAAAAAGAAAGAAAAAAATTTGTAAGGAGACAATTCCCTTTTCACAACGCTGCACATCTTGTCTCCTTTTCTTCGTTTCAATAAATTGTTAAAGAGCAAAAAAAAAACACCGTGTTGATGCCAGGCAGAAGCACCGAAGATCAAACGAGATTAAAATGTGCCTTAAGCGGACTTGGGGAATGACTCACTGCTTGGCTTACCTGTGAGAGGTTATCTCATGTAATATGTTTTACTGCCAAGCATGGATGCCACTTCAGTGCTTCCCATGAACTGTTTACTGCTCAAGGCATACCAACCAATCTATATTTTTTTTGTTCAATTTCCAAACATGGAGAGGTAAGACAGCATCCCATGTGACCTGGATGTTCATTTATTTAATCACTCGATATGCCTGCTCAACCAGGCAGCTTAAAGCCGAGGTTGGCTTTTGTGTTAAACGCTCCTGTAAAACACCTACAGCGTTTTGTTTCCATGGATTGCCTTAATCTGTCCGCACAAAAGCCCTTGATCTCGGGGATTTTTTTTTTTTTTTTTGTTCAGTCCACGTGCTTGCAGTTATTTATCGGGGCGTGTGGTTACATGCGTTCGCTCACTGCTCTTATTCCGCAGGTTTCGTCAGCTCCAGCTGGGCACTGACAGCCGGGTGGCGGAGCTGTCCAGCCAGGCCAAGCTGCACTCCTTCGAAGCCGAGCGAGCTCACTTGCTCAAGGAGGAGACGGCGAAGGCGCTAGCTCAGTGCCAGGTGGAGTGTGAGAAACAGCAGAAGAAGCTTGAGGTACTCAGACGGCAAAAAAAAAAAAGGAAAAGGAGTGATTTGGCATCACGTCAGTTTTTTTTGTCAGACACGTGTATGATCTCCTCTAAGGCCGCAGCATTAAAATCAAATTGTTAGATGATTGGCTTAGTTTTTATTATTTGGACAAAAATCCTCTTTTTCAGACATACAGTACACACATTTCTATTATTCAATAGCAACAGAGTCATATTAGAATGATCCCCTATGTTTTTTTGCTCTTTTTTTTGCAATAATTTATGACCTGAGAAGCAGAACCAAACATGGAGAAGCTGCGTTCAGCTTCTATGCACCACAAATCTGGAACAAACTTCCAGAAAACAGCAGATGAACCGAAACCCCAAGTTTCTTTAAATCCAGACTAAAACCCCACCTGTTTACATTTGCTTTTCAACCACAATAAATGAAACATTTTGATGTGTAATGACGGCAGTTGCCAAAATGTAATGTTTACTGGTTTTCTCAGTGGTTTGACAGTGTGCTGTCTTCTTTGACTTTGTGTTTTTTGTGTCTTTATGATGTTCAAGCACTTTGAATTGCCTTGTTGCTGAAATGTGCTAAACAAATAAACTTGATTGATTGATTGTGACAGAAATTCAGACCGTCTAATGCGCACACGTGCTACATAACCAAACTTTTGCAAAGTATTAATTTTGAAGTGGGAACTTCCTGCTGAGGCACCGGTTTTCTTTCTGAAGAACTGTTCAAAAGCATCTGAGCTTGGAGTTGTATTTCGACATCCGACTGCTCCAACCCGCAGGCGTTTTAGTTTATCACGATGAAGCCTTTGTTGGAGTTCAGAATACAATATGTATTGTTACGACATGCCGTTCGTGCTGGTTTTACGGGTAGACATGCTACTGTAACGATAAAGGTGGTGTGTACTTCTTAAGAAAAATATTTTAATTCAAATGCAGCAACATTGATTGCTGTTGGTCTTTATGACACGGCGCTTGTCGCTTTAACTGCTTCATATCTGCCACGAGAAGAGCTTTATCCAAGTAAATGTTTTATTTGCTTTGTCATGTTTTGATTTTAATTTCAGTTGCACAAAATGGTGCAAATAAATAGTTTGTTCTTCCTCTTCATCTTTCTTTCCCTCAGTTATTGACTCAGGAGTTTTACAGGCTCCAAACATCGTCTGAGAAGCGGGTGGTGGAGCTTCAAGCCCAAAATGCCGAGCAGGCGTCCCGACTGGAGACGTACGAGAAACTGGAGCAAGAGTTGGACGAGGTCACCATGCAGGCGGCTGAAAGTAAGCTCACAGCTCTGCCGTTGCTCAGGCAGGAAGTAAAGCAGCAAAAAGGAATGTTCAAATCCATACATTTAAGTTCAGCAGCAGAGATTGTGGCAATTTGTGGGGATCAATGAGAAAAGATCGTCAAAATAAATATAGTAATTGATTCCAGTTTCCTTTGAACCCATTTGCAAATACAGGTGCAACTCGATAAACTAAATTGTTGTTTGTTCATTTATAATTTATAATTATGACACATCATGTAGAATAATTACACCCAGGCTGATGTTTTAAGGCCTTTATTTCTGTTTGTTGTGATGATTTTTCTCTCAAAGCTAATAAAACATACATAAACTCTTAAAGAGCTGACAGAGCAGCTTCTGACCATCTATGCAGAGCTTGAAATATGGAATTGACCTGGGGGGGTGAGAGGAGGGGCCTTTCTGAATAGATAATTATTTTGTCTTAAATATTCTGAGAAGGGTTGCCAAATCTTGTTAAATGTTTTGCAAGAACCCACAAGGGGTAAGTATGGAGTATGTACCAGAATATCTGTCTTAATCTGAAACTTGTAAAGCTAATACTGTATGTCACATTGGATTTTTTTTTTACGCATTTGTTAAAACTGACCATATGTTGTGCCAGCATAATTGGTGACTCATTTGAATTCCTTCACCTCCTCCCAGGGCTTCTATTTCCATGTTCAGAAATGTGACTCTCGCTTAAAAACAACCAATCAGAGACAGGAGGGTCTTAGCGCCGTCAATCCCGCTCGTGTATGTGCTGTAACTGTGTTAATGGTTGCAAAACAATTTTTTCTGCCGCCATCGGTGGCTATGCTAACTTGCCTGCACATTCATGGCAGGCTACGCTGTGCGCTAAGAACCTAATTTGACAAACGACCCTCATATATACTCATGTGATTTACTAAGATGTACTTTTACTTGCACAGAGCAACACATATGTTATGCTGGTATTTGGAGATGTTTATAAACTGTATTTGCATCTTACCAGTTGAGAATGAGGAGGAGGCAGAGAGAGTTCTGTTCTCATATGGATACGGTGCAAATGTTCCCACAACGGCCAAGAGAAGACTGAAGCAAAGGTAAAGTACAAGACACTACAAGACATCTCATTCATTGTTCTCTTACCAAATCGATGGCCTCTGTTTGCGCAACATAAAAAAAAAAAAAAAATTAATAAAAGTGTTTAAAACTTGAGTCGGTCATATTGACTTATATTAAACTTAATTTCTCTTATTGGTCAGCATCTCCACTCTGTGCAGTAGCACTATTAATGCCACAGTCAGCTGTGTTTTAATTAAAACCTGGTGGAGTTAAACGGAAGCCTGTTCAATAATGTTGAAAGTTTGAAGCATCCTTTAAAACGCCACTTTCAATCCTGGTAACTCTCTCAGAGGAACATTTGGCTTCTTTTCAGGCTAAAATTCCCTTAATTGTTTGAGTTCCGGTGTATTTCAACAGTGTGTGTCTGTTCTAGATAATCCTGAAACTTTGATTTCCAGTGACATGCAAATGAAGACGAGTGTGATCTTGTTAATGTTGTAAATTCTGTATCTGTGCGTGTGGTGTGTGTGTGTTCCTCTGTTACGCAGTGTTCATCTGGCTCGCCGGGTGCTGCAACTCGAGAGGCAGAACACCTCACTGAGGAGGGACCTGGACAGACACCAGAACCAGACAGGACAGATGTCTCAGGAGGTACACTCACACAGAGAAACACACGCTGCATCCACAGGTGTGTGTCAGCCTGGGAAGCATCTTCATTGGAATAGGTCTAATGTATTATTAATGTTTTTAAGAAATAGAATCAAGCACATACATGCCAACACGCTTGTTTTCTCACCACCACGACTCTCCCACAGTAATGCAGACTCTGATTGCTTCACAGCTATCAGCGTCAGTTTGATTTGCAACCACAAATAAGTCAAGAGTCAAAGGAAACTCAGAATTTGCATCTTGAAGTTTAGTTTCACTTTGCTCCTTGATAAGATACGTAATAAGATAGATGCTACACGTAGCATCTTGTTGCATTTCTTTACCGATCAAAGTTTGCTAAAACCTGGACTCTGATTAAAACTAAAATATAAAATGATGCAAGAACAAAATTAAATGTTTTCTTTTTATTTCTCATTAATTATTCGTATTAAGTGCAGAGGTGACGTCACACTGTGTGCAAGTACAATTGCTCTAAAACAGAGTTTTACTCTTTTAAAACAAATATAGGCAACAAAGTACCTTTAGAGTACAGGTACGTCGCAAAATCTTTTGAACAGTGTTAAAAAGTTTAATATTTGTAGTTGTACCCCCACACTGCTGTTTGTTACCCTCATACTGCTGTCCTGGGTGTATAGGAGACCATCAGACTGTGTAGCCGATGTTATTTCAGCCACTGAGCTGCAATTATGACAACATTGTGTCAGTCCAGCATTACATAAATAGACAGAAACACCTGAGACAACGTGAAACCTCAAAGGAATTCTGGGAAGTTTACCAGTATCACAGCAATAACATCAAAAGCGGCAAATTTAATCATCGTCTCTTGGTCTTAAAGTTAAGACAGAAACAAAAGTTCATTGCATATTTTTATTCATCCTATTACAACAACTTTACAGCTTTTACTAGATATCGTCACTCACCACATGGCTTATCAGTAAGAGTCTTTAAAGCCATTTTTGTTGTTTTTTTAACTTTTTTCCGACTTCTAAAACGAAGCCAGGAAAATGACAAGTTGTTCAAGAACTGACAATAGAGTTTGTATGAGCCCAGTCTCTGTACCTGTCACACTTGTTGACACGATGAATGGAAAACGGAGTCAAAATCCATGACAGCGTCGCTCTTCACTCTCCAAACAAACTCTTTGCACCGATCACCGACCCTTTGTTGTCTTTGGCAACCCGTGTGCGTTCATGTGCGTGCAGCAACAATACGGCTTCAGTCCTGGATTTGCGCGTCGGACTTGGCGGTCACGTGGCCACCACTCATGCACCGATGTCTCAAAGTCATCCGTTGAGTGTTGAGGCTACGAGCTGCCGGTGTGCTCATTTTTTTTTTTTTTCTTCACTCGCTGCCGCTGCTTAGTTAATCTGAGGAAAGCTTGTGCAAAGTCGGAGTGGAGTGGCCGGCCAGATCGGAGTCTAAATAGACCCGGCTTTCAGCTGTCAGCCGAGATTGACTGGTACCCGTCTGGAATACCTCATGATTCATCGAGTATAAAAGAAAACAGTGAAAAATGACATTTCCTTTTCACTTGAAAAGGCCAGGGTGTTACCCTCTTAGCCACCCACACAGATGCCCTGACTAACTCGCTATTGTTCTCACTCCTCCACCTTGCCGGTATTCACTACTGACTTGCAATAAAAATGGCTTAATGTGTAACAGCCTAACTTTATTTGTTGATTTTAAGAACGATAGTGACTAAGAGACGCTGCGGATGCTTTTAGTTGAAAATGCAACCCAGGTATGTCGGGGAAGGGGGGGGTGGACACTTTTCTGTCAATTCATCATGCCTGCTGATATGAATGATACGTTACAAAGGAAAATTATTCAATTAGGTCAAACTGGATTTGATTTGAGAATATCAGATTTGGGGAGGGAAAAAAAAAAACTGTTTTAAATACTGTGTGAAAATCAACCAAAAAAGAAAAGTACTTTCCCTTCCGCTTTGAAAATATGCACCATTTTGTTGCATCATCGCATACAATTCTATTCAACAAAATGCGGACAAGGTTTGATTATGCCGTGTCAAAGTCAGACCCTGTAAGAAGAAATGTACAAAAATAAAATGACTGCTCTGTCACTTGTGTTTTCAACCCCAGCTGTCCGCGGCCAACCAGCTGCTGCAGCAGACCCAGCAGCCTTACAGCTTCCTGATCGAGACGGTGAGAGAAAAGGATGCGGCGATCAGCGCGCTGAGGGAGCGCGTCTCCTCTCTCGAGGACGACGTCAGGTGCGTCTCCCTCCGCGACGCACACACGGACGTATGCGCACGTCTTTCGGTGGAAGTTTGCATTCTTTCTGTAACCTGTTCTTCACCTGCCGTATCTCCCCCGGTTTCCGGGGCGTCTTCTGCTTTATCTTTGTCTCTCATCTTTTGTCTCTCTATCTGATGGAGCCCGATTTACTTTCTCACACACATGCACCTGCTTGGTATTGACCTATATTCCTGCTGTTGCCCACTGTTTTTTTTTTTGTGCTACTTGACAAATATGCAAGCTGACAGACTGCATGTTTTCGCTTGTCGATCGCTACCACTGTGCGCTCTCCTGGGGCAAGCAGGAGTATGGGGCAAAAAAAAAAAATCCTTTTTTTAAATGCCGTCAAGCTTCTCGATCCTCCTTACATCTGTCAGGGTAGCTGAAGTCTCCCTGTGGCTGTGCAGGACTATCTGTTGCAAACAGAGACAGAGCTCTCAGGAGATTGTCATTTCATGTTTGGGTCTCTTTGATAGAACGAGTTTTTTTTTTTTCCCTCTCCTGCAGATCCCTTTGAACGGTGATCAGACTGTTGCTTTAAAATTGATTTGCTTTCAAAGTGCACCACCACAAGTTCCAGCTTGTTTTACAGACCTAGATGGAAAAATGTTAACAGCGCAGTAATATGTTGGTTGTAATTTTTTCAAAATTCGTGACTTACTCTAATAATTAGCTGGTGATGAAGCAAACAAACACTTGTCTTTGATACTTGTTTTATGTTCTTGGTTTTGTTTTCCCTTCAGGCTAAAACAGAGCAAGAAAATCTGTTTTTTTTATTCTGTATGCCTTTATGAATATGTTGAGCCTAATCCTTGCTGACACTGAAGACAACTGAAGTATAGTTTAATCAAAACTACAAATATCTGCTGCAAATATAACCATTTAACAAGAGGTGCTTCAGAAAACCGTGTGCTATTACAGAAATCATTTTCTATTTGATCTAATTTGTTAATGTTCTCCGCCTGTAGTTCTTTGAGGAAAGAGCGAAATGCATTGCAGCAAGTGAAGAATGACATGGCAGCCGACCTGGAGCGACTTCTCAACAATAAAGAGGTAGGTACCGTGCCAATGACCATAGTAATATTTTTGGTGAGTTTTGAAAGATAAGTCAAAAACATTTAGATTTTGATTTTTCAGCTGGATAGTGGAAATACTCATCCTTACCATTTCTGGGGAAATTATGCTATTCAAGGCCAAAGCCTGCTTTGCTAACACAGTGAATGTGTTTTTTGTTTGATTCCCAGTTTTTTCTGTTGGAAAAAACACCAAACGTTTGGTAGGAACAGTAAAGTTCGGTGGTTATATACACAAACAGATTCATATCTGTCACATATCCAACAACCCTCCGCTTCAGCTGTCAATTTTGAGGACAAAGATCCTGCAAGCGCACATGAACACATAAAAAAAAAGTCCTTTAATCGTCATAATAAATGTGTAACAGGAGTGAATGAATGAGTGAGTTTCTGCATTAGAGGAAGAAAGCTGTCGCTCTGTACTCCTAAATGCCCTGATTTATATCTGTTATGCAGTAAATTTGTTCATAATTGCTTCAGTCAATCAAGTTATAGCCAGTATAATAACTCTTTAAATAGCATTTAAATCCTGTCCTTCGGTCTGAAATGCACAATACATTGGTTAACTGTGGTGAAATAGTTCTACTCTGCATTCTACTGTTTCTTGTTTTGTTTGACGTAAACGTTCAACGCTCCAGGAGAAATTTATTGGGTCATCATCTAAATGTGAGAAAATCATATAACAGGTATAAAAATAGGAATTTGATCCACCAACACAACTAAATAATATTCTTTCATGGACATGTTTGTAACTGAATGTACACAAGCTATGGCAGGCTAACTATAAGAAGTCTGTGTTTTGCGATTTTTTTAAAATTATTATTTTATTTTATTTTTTTACAGGTTACACACCTCCACCAATATTTTGTTCAATTTCTTGTAAAGCTCAGCCACATGAACAATTTTCCTGTTGTGATTCTGGATGGTTATTCATTCTCATTGACACAACTGACATAGCTCATTCACACTCTGGTTCGATTTTATACCAAATTCACAGCTTTCAAGCACAATCTAAAACTTTAGGTTGTTTTAGGTGTTTCAAGTTAGCCTATTTTTATCCTTTTCTAAACCAGTTTGTATGATTTAGATTCCTGTCTTGTTGCAACAAACTTGACCAGACCTTTGACCTTTTATCTAAAACATAATTCTTTAAAATGAATATATCAAACATTTTACGCATACAGTGTAAAAGTGACTGTTTGTTTCAAACAGAAAGAACGTCTCACATTTAAACAACAATTTTTGTGTAAAAGATGTTAATAATTGATCAAGTAGTTGGGTATTATCAAGTTTCATTTTATCAGCTAATTGATAAGCTTGACTAATTTTTCTTTTCTATCACACTGTGTGTCGCAGTCCTTCCTGTCAGACTGTGTGTGTGTGTGTGTGTACACATCGGAGTGTGTCTCCAATCCAGCCGTTTGCTTTACAAAGTATGTGCACCGTCATAGACAGCTGTTCCTCAGCTCGGCTGTTTGGGATGCCACCATGATGTGTGTGCATGTCTGTGTGCGTGTGTGTGTGTGTGTGTGTGTGCGTGTGCGTGTGCGTTTATGCATGTATGTGACATGCCGAGGCTCATGTCCTCAGATGTGATAAATAGAACCGTGAAATTACCCCCCCCTTCTGTCCTGCTGGTAGCACCTCTGCAGACCCTTTAAGCTCGCTGAACTGCTTTACAAGCCATGTGTTATCAGATTCTTAATGACGCTGATTTTTAAGTAAATATGATGGAGAAGATTAATATTTATAATATACAAGAGAGTTTCTCATACTTTTCTGTTTATCTATCAAGTGCCTACATCTACACCGATTATTATTATTATTTTTTATATAATGTCCGCGACTCTCCAGGAGTTGGCAATAATGAAGCGGGCCCTGATCGGCTTGCGGTCCGGGCTGAGAGTGGACCCAGACCTGTTTGGATCCGGTAACGGCGCTACGAGGGCCTCTGGAACAGCAAAGCAGAAGTCCAAACGTGTCGGCGGGACCGACGATGAGGAGTCGTCAGACAAGCCCAAACCTACTGTTTTTGTAAGCGTTGGTCACACCCTTTAATGAGTCACACCAATTTAACCAGCGAGGACAAAAGCTGAGACAAAAGAACACTCGAGTCTGACATGAAATAATTAATTGCTTTCCTGTCGTTATTATTATCCTTTTTATTTCACCAAAAAAAAAAAAATTACGTTTGGATTAAACATCTCTTTTTACAAGAGAATCCTGGCCAAGACCGGACCTGGTTAGTTTCATTTAAGCTCTTTAGTGAAGTCCATTCGAGTAGAGAAGAACTCTGGAGCAAGTCCCAGAAGTGATCCGAAACCACTAATAGTCCAAATATAGACTCTGAGCAATGATAGGAAGGTTAAACAGTAAAAGACTTTTTTCCTCCCCTATTCAGTAAATGCATAAAATCTAACAACTTTGACGTATAAACACGTCAATCATCAGCATGCACTTTGATGCACTTTTAGGAGTTTACTAAAAAGCCAGATAAAGTTGAGGAGTGAAAACTAGTTTTCAAATGATCTGTTTAAAGAACAAGCCAAAACTGGAAGATGCAATAAACCAGTTGTGCAAGTGTGCACGCCCTTAAAATGATTCTGTTAAATCACCATTTGATCCATCCAACTGTTCAGCTACTCGGACCGTGGCATTGTCAAATGTAGTTCTGGGTTCTGGCTCAAAGATTTAGTCCAACGTCTCAAGGTCTGGGGCAAAGAAAACAAATGACCAGTGTTAGATATTTGCATCTTCACCTACCTTGACGACGAAACCCCAGTTTGATCGTGGTGAAAGATAGACATACCATTTGTAAATAAGTTCTAAGTTTGTTGTTGTTGTTAGGTTTTAAGTTTGGTTTCGTCACATTGTCCAACAAGGCTTTAGGAGATATTAGCAAAGCTTATATGTTTTTTAATTCATAATCCCAGAACATAATTCATTCTTTCAAACCTACTTGCTAGTCAAGACATTTTGAGAACACAGGAGATTGACTCATGTAGAAAAACACCAAAGACTCATTTCATTAGAGATCCTTGCAGCTCCTCCAGTCTTCTCCCTGCAGTTTATTTCTGTAAGTTCTTTGCTGTGGTTTTTTTCTAAATTCTACAGATATGCGTGCTACATTATTTGTGTGGGACTGGAGAAAAGGTTGCAATTTAATGAACCTTGTTACACTTGTTTACCAATAAGTAGGAATTATCTTGTAAATCCTTCATTTTTTTCTCGGATTCAAATTTTCTATCAAGGAACATACAGTACTTTTCTTTTTTTTTCAAATGTAGGAAACAATTGGAACGGCCATGTCAGACCTCAATGAGAAGTTGGTGTTAGCCATGAACAGTCTAATTGGTTCATTGGTTGTTGACTCAGATGAAAATCAATAAGGTTTTTATAAATGTCTTCTCTCTGTTTTGTTTGCAGACCAAAAAAGAAGCTCCTGATTGGTACCAAAGGCCAAAGCAGAAATACAAATAAAAATTCACACAATGGCACTCACTCGGGATTTAAACAACTGTACACTTCAGTTCTCTAAACCTATTTTTTTACTATTGTAAATTGTGTTACCTTTTAACGATTTTTCAAATACAAAACTTGAACCAGTTGCTATCTGTGTTAGTTTTTTTTGTTGTTGTTGTACTATTACTCACCAGTTGCACCAAAATTCCTTTTATGTTGGCAGCATTTGGTTTGACACCCCTCATTCCTCATCTTTTTCTGGCGACACTTGCTGGTTGCTACAGACAAACAACACTGCAGAAACCTTAGCCTTTGATTTGCACTAGCTGAAACTCCTTTGGCTTTAAATATAGACATACTAGGCATGCCTTTATCATTTCAGACCATGTTCTGATTGGTGTCATATTAAACTCAGTCACACGGCTGCTGTGAAAGCCGGGCT
The DNA here is from genome assembly GCA_033032245.1 of Poecilia picta. Classification (NCBI taxonomy): domain Eukaryota; kingdom Metazoa; phylum Chordata; class Actinopteri; order Cyprinodontiformes; family Poeciliidae; genus Poecilia; species Poecilia picta. The sequence continues at coordinate 19,724,839 of CM065367.1, read as the reverse complement.
GTGACATTTTCAACTGTTTTCTGTTAACACTTCAAAATTTTAAATACAAAATGGTGCAAATATAGTTTCCATTTCCTGGTTGACATGACTCATGGTCTTTCCTAATTGACCTTTAGTGCTTTTCTTTTGACTGTGGAGATTGAGCAGATTAATGACGACTTTATGATGTGAAGAAATCACTGGTTTGGTTGTGCAAGCACATTTGAGTTTTGTCATCAGAAGCTGTGCAAGAACCGGACTGAATAATGGCTTCTCTGACTCAAGAGGACATCTGAGCTTGTTCTTCAGGACTGAAATTACAATAGCAATATCCTAGTAAAAGCACACTTGTAATGTGTGTGCACTTTCTTTTTGTCAAACAGTGTATTTTATTTGAATTTTATGTAAAAGAATTGCCCTGCGACAGACTGGCGACCTGTCCAGGGTGAACCCCGCCTTTCGACCGGAACGTTAGCTGGAGATGGACACCAGCACCCCTCCTGACCCCATTAAGGGACAAGGGTGCAAAGAAAATGGATGGATGGATGTAAAAGAATATATATAGTTAAAAGATTTCATTTCAAATAAAATTCACACAGGAATGCTTTAGTATTTAGTCTTTTTAGTTTGTTACCCTTAAATAAAATCGAGTGTGACAATGTGGACTAAGGGAATAATTACTTTTGTAATTCAAAGAAGGGTCTTTTTCCACCAAAAAATGCATAATGACATTTTTGCTAAGGAAAAATTGAATATCTCAAAGGCTGTCTGGGAAAAACTACCAGAAAACTCCAAAAATGCTCAAACCCTGAGTTCTGTTAAATCAAGGCCAAAAACATCTGTTAAGTTTCCCTTTTCTTTAAGTGAAATATCATCATTAGTCTGTGCCAGCTGCTCTTTACATTCATTCATTATACCACTTTAATGGGTTTTTTTATTGTAAGCATGTAGCGCTTTGATTTACCTTATTGCTGAAACGTGTTCTGCAGATGATTTATATCTTATAAAATAAACCATATATATAGTGTGTTTATGTATACCATTTCATAATCATATTGAACAAATGTAAACGTACATTTGTTCTCTGTTGACCCAGTGGTATATTTCCTGGATGCAAATACATGTTAAAGTATATCAGAGAAATACTCTTAAATGTCAGTATTTCCTGACATTTGAGAAACAGGAAGTATTCTTAAAGGAAAAATCTTGAAAGGGCTTTACTTCATGATCTTATGCAGTTTTCCGTGTTTCTTGTGCACTTTTTATTTGTTCCCACTAATACGCTCAAATACATCACTCCATCAACGAACAGCATCTAAAATGGAGATTTTACTGCGTACGTTATGTTTACGTTTTCAAAATATATTATGTTGGACATAACGTTATGTTTTCAAAAAATAATATTTTTTTATTGGTCTTATAACTTAATGCAAAAGTGAATCTTGGGTTTCTACTGGCTGTGAGTGAACAACAACCATAGAGTCAGGGATGAAATCCGACGTAAACTTGTATCAGTTTTTGTGTGAGTATTATTTTCTTTCTGTCAGTTGAATTGAAATACATCCACACACTCAAATAATCTCAAGCTTGTTCAAGTAGGATTAAAGAGAAATAAATACATTTTAACAGAAGCGATCGCAATTTTTTTTTTTTTTTTTTTTTTTTAAACTTGACTATCAGTTTAAGGTGTACACACACAAAAAACGAGAGACGGGGAAAGTGTTATATTTTCTGCTGTCGTGGGAAAAAAAAGGAATGAAATGTTCTCCACATTTACGGCTGCGCGGCCGGCCCAGCGCGCTCCAGGTCGCTTCTGAGAGCGTTTTGGATGGAGCGAAGGGCGGTGGCCGCTGAATGAATAATCAAGGCTTCGATGGGCGGCGCAGGCTCCGTATTTACACTGGGGCCGCTCCGCCCTACGCAGAGATAGAAAACTGTCTGCGGGCCGGAGGGATGGAACAAGTGGAGGGAGATGTTGCCGACAGGCACACATTAATTACTCCGCCACACGCTCTGCAACGCTCCTTCCCCATTGCGCTGTAGCGGCGGCAGCAGCAGCAGCAGCATCATCCTCCTCCTCCTCCTCCTCCTCTGCAGAACAGGACGAGCGATCATCCGGGCTGCCTGCGTCGGAGCTTCATGGCCGCGGCACTGACGATGAGCGGCGCGCAGGAGGATCCGTTCTACCCGCTGCAGAAAGCGGCGCTGCCCGCCGCCGCCTTCTCTCTGGAGGACTCGGCGCTGTTCGGCCTGGACTGTAAAATCTCCGAAGCGGACAAGGCTGGGCAGAATGACTACACGCAGGTAGGGGGATCGAGAGCAACTTCACATGTTTATGGGGTTTCTTTGAATGGGCGTGGCAGATGGGGGGGTGGGGGGGAGGGAGAGAGAGAGAGAAGAGAACCCCAGATTTTGTTTCTCCGCTCCTGGCCTGGAAATGGAGCCGGGCTCCGCCGTCTTGATTGTAGTCATCACTTTATTGTTTTTACACCGCGTCGGGCCGCGGCAAGCGACCCGGCAGCTCCGCCTGAAGTCGCCTTCAGCTGCATGTTTGTCTACGCCAGTTGGTCACCAGCTGTTGGTCTCCCTTTGGTGTCCACTCACACCATCATACCACAGTGACGACAACTGACTCGGACAGAAATGTCCCGGCCGGCTCTGTCCCCAGTTAGGGGGAAACTTGTGCAGCAGAGGAGAGAAGTGTGTGTGTGTGTGTGTGTGTGTGTGTGTGTGTGTGGTGTGTGTGTGTGTGTGTGTGTGTGTGTGTGTGTGTGTGTGTGTGTGTGTGTGTGTGTAACAGCTGGTAGTAGGTGGTGGAGCCTCAAATAGCAGCCCATCCCTAGACTGCTGCTGCTGCTGCTGCTGCTGCTGCTGCTGCGGACAGGGAGACATGGGTGGTTCCCCCCACCCCTCCATTCCCTCTCCTGGTGCTGTTTCATCCTCTGCTGTCAGATTTAACTAACTTTCACGGTATCCAGGTGGCGTTTTTTTTTTTTTGATTTACCTTATTTACCTGAACTAGACTGACTTGTGAATGGCAGCCATGATGAAAACATGCCCAAAACATGGTTGTCTCCTTCCCTGTTGGCCCTCACCAAGTAGGTGTTTGAGTTCAGCTTTGCAGGCAGTGAGGGAATGTTGCAGCTGCCCATTGATGACTATGTGATAAATGCTTCAGCAGTGACTGTTCTACTAAACTTTTGTCTCGGAATAGTTCCGTGGAAGCTTTGTGCTCCGATTTGTTTCTAAGCGCTTGGTTTGTTGTTTTTTTTTTTTTTTTTTGTCCACAGGTGAAGTGTGAGATGGACAGGTATCTCTCCCCGCCTGCCTTTCCACCCCAGGCAGACGGCCAGCAGAAGTCGCACAGAGACATCACGTCGGCGGCGGAGCAGTTCTTTAGCGGAGAGCACGCCGGGGCTCCCTACACCCTCAACATGAACCTCTACCTCCCCGACGTGGCCTACCTGAGGATGGGCTCGTGTGAGCAGGTGCGGCCCCCTCAGGCCCAGAACCGCGCCGGCCTGGCCCACATTAAAACGGAAGCTGCCTCGTCGTGTTTCGGCCCGCACCTACAGCCCCACTGCCCCGACGGTTCGCCCACGAGCAGCTGTGGCACATCCGGGCACGAGCCTAGCAACGCCGCATTGGAAACCTCAGCCATAAACATGTCGCTAACAGGGTTACCGGACTTCACGAGTGTTTTCACCCAGTCGGGAGGAGAGGTGTTCATCAAACAGGAAATGTTCGAGCAGCAAGGCATCCACCACGACGGCGGCGGCGGCGGCGGCGGCGGCTCGCTCTTCCAGCTGCTGAACGCCGGGTTGGATCATCACCACATTGATGGGATGGAGACTCAACAGCAGCAGATGCAGCACAGTTCCAGTGTTCATGCACCTTTCCATGATTTACCAGTGGCTTTGGCTTCTTCCCAGCAAGAGCAGGGCTCCAAGGCGGGCTACCGCAGGGTGTACGCGCATCCTAATGCTCCGGTTCACTCCCATTACTTGCAGCAGCAGGTGCCCTACCTGCCTCCCTCCCCGCCCAGCTCCGAGCCGGGCAGCCCCGACAGGCAGAAGGAGCTGCTCCACACCCTGTCCCCTCCTCCTTCGTACGCCGCCACCATCGCCTCCAAGTTGGCAGGGGCCACGCCGGGACTAGGACCTGGCCCGGGACCCGCCGGCTTTGCCCTGCCCACTCCAGTCCAAGGCCCGTCTCCGGGCCTCCCCCAGGGCCCCGCAGCCCAGACCACGACGCAGAACTCCGGGACCGTCCGATACAACCGGAGGAACAACCCGGACTTGGAGAAACGCCGGATCCACCACTGTGATTACCCAGGTTAGGAGAGCAGCACGCCCTCCACATTGTGTGCGCGCGCTGATTGTTTCCCCCGCTGTATTGTGTTTTCGTCTTTTTCCCGGGTGCTGTGGTCTGACCAGACTGACGTCTGGCCAGTCAGAAAGGTCAGCATTATGACGACCAGATTCATTTTAAGACTCCCCTGCATTTTTTTGAAATTACACGTTGCTTTTTGAACTTCTGTCCCAGACCTCTGGGGTCGCCATGCCTTCCCTGCACTCTGCTTCAGCGACGTTGCTGAAATGTAATGCCAGTGCATTTTCCTTAACCATAATCTCAGAAGAAAAAAACACTTTGCATTTATTATCGCAACCTAAAAGGTTGTATCCCTACCAGCCCAGAAACCTTGACTGTTGAGCCTAAATCAACGTTGGAATGATTGTGGCATGAACCTGTGCTTTTGCGGCTGTTTTAATTACACAGACGGTTTCCTGCAGTCATTTGATCTTTTTTCCCCTACACACACACACATTTGCATGCATGCTTGGGATAGCTTGCTCAGGTTAATGTATTTTCTTAAACTGCCTCACAAACAGCCACACACATTCAGGCTGTGCGATGCGCAGCAACTTGTAGAACATGAAATGTTAACTAGCCTGTGGCAGCAGGTAAAAGAGAGAGAGAAAGAGAGAGGGAGAGGATTTCGGTGAGCTCCCTGTAGCTTGTTCGTACACGCTTAACTTCTTTAAAAGTGAGATGACACGCATCCATCATTTCCCCGAATCCACCTTTCACACAAGTATCTGTTAAGTTGTAATCTTGTACAGTATAATCACGGCGGGGCAGGACCTTTCTAAATATTATTTTTCACAGATTATTTAGCTTATTAGGACGAGCTAAATCCCACATAGACTGAGTTTGAACAAAGATCTATGATACTCTGGTGAGGATCTCCGGAGCATTTACTGTGCTTCATTCCACACAGCTTCTGGTCTTCATTAGTTCAAATTTCTTGCATACCGCAGCTCGGTTTATTGGGTAAATGCATATCTGACACAAGCAGATTATTTGGTCTAAGCTGTCTGCTTTTGTTTATCTCCATCTCTGTGCCTCAGGCTGCAAGAAGGTCTACACCAAGTCGTCCCATCTGAAAGCCCACCTCAGGACTCACACGGGTAAGATGCTCCTCTGATCGATGCGCTTTTCAGTCCGCTGTGCTGGGGTTTCAGGTGTCGGCGCTGGCACCGTGTTGCTAGGCAGACTGCCGACTTCTCGTCATGTGTTTGTAAGCGTATCCTCATTCCACATCCTCAGCCCCAATATACTATTCCATCAAAACAGGTGGAAGCGCCACACTTCTGACAGGGGGGTGAGGGGGGATGACTCTAGCAGTATGTGATCGGGGCTAGACGTGTGGTGCCACCTTTCTCAGATTCACGTCACCAGATCAGATAAAGCGCACTTTCCAAAGGCCGGTGTTGCTTTTATTGCTGCTATTAAAGCTACTCGTCAAACTCCCTTTGCAAAACAAAACTTTTTATATGCAGGGTGTCACCTTTACATGTATTTTTTTGCTATAAAGGTAGTTTGTTGTAAATCGTTATTATCTAATCAAGAAAAAAATCCACCCTCTGAAAGACGAGCTTCTCAACGTGCCCGCCTCTGATGACATCACGTAAGGCATAAAGTGGATTTGTTTTGAAGATGTTTCATGTCAGTGTTGTCAATTCCCCATTGATTGCACTTTGTGTGGCTGCAGGAAAACATTTAAGCCATATATGAGAATGCTGCATATAGAAATTTGGAAACAATAAAACACGCTAAAGGGATTTGTTTCAGTTTCCTGCTGACTGGAATGGACAGATTTTGGTTTAAAAGATCTTCAGCGATCATATGGAACCACCTTGTTTTTAAAACAAAAAAAGAAAACACGGTCTGGTCGGCATGGAGTGTTTATTCAGAATCGCTGTATTCTGCCAAAAACTATCACCAGACAGATTTTTCACATGGGTAAATCCATTCATGTTAAACCCACACATCTGGGTTTAACATGAATGATAGTTAAACCCATCATTCATGCACCTGCAGAACAGTGAATACCATCAACAGCATTTCTGTCCACACGGAATGTGAGAAACAAATACTTTAAAGTTCTAAAAATCATCATCAAAATCATTATCAAAATAAAAAGTCATTGGTGGTTATAAAGCCTTGATTTTCATACTTCTATGTCAGTGGATTATTTTATATTTATGCTTCTAGATTAGCATCTTAAACGTTTCTTTTTCATAAATTAAATGACAAAATAAAGAAAATTGAGATCAAAAATGTATATTTAATGCCGATTGTTATATTCTGGATTTTCCAGAGTACGGACTACAAGCAGAATACATAATTTTATTACTTTGTGTGGGGGTTCTGCATGTAAACCAGTCAGGTGGAATATTTGCAACAGGAGTAAAAAACACCTTCACACCAGTTAGAAATCTGACCACAGCTCAAGATTTCTGCCATCACTTGGTGGATGTTTAGTTGCCAGTTGTTACATCCAATGATTTGAAGTAATTTGCTTTTATTCATGTCATATTGTAAGAAATTTGGGGTTGGACGAATCCAGTAAAAAATAGTTATTTTTGGTTTGATCGGGATTCATGACCTGTCATTGTGTCACACGGCCTTAACAGCATCAAGACCAAAACAGATGTGAAAGGAGTGTAACACAAAGTATAACAGATGTACTGAGGGATGGAATGACGCAGATCTATTCAATTTTTGTGCCTCTGATGTCATTGACCAAAGTGAACAGAGCAGAATTATCAGGATTGTTTTATCTAATTGCAAAGTTTTTTGTGAAGTCCTTCAGTGGAAAGCCATACCTTCTTACCCAGCTTTGTTTTTTTTTGTTTGTTTGTTTTTATCAGTTCATATTTGTTAGTGAGAATAAATGCAGTGAATCGATAGTAGTTTTTACTGTACACAAACCTTTGTTGCCCAAAAGCCCTTCCTTCCCTTAAGTTCCCCCCCCCCCGCCCCTCTCGAATAATCTTGACCGCATGCACTTTCCCTTTATCTCCGATCCCCCTTCCGTCTCTGTGTTTTCCTCAATCCGTTTCCTCCTCGCTCGTTTAGTTTCAAACCATTTGGTTTTCCTGGACGAGCAGAGTCAACAAACAAGTGCTTAGGTGTTGGGCCCCACCTCGCTCCAGCTGACAAAACAAAGCTTCTGTTGATATCTGGGCATTCCTCGCTCATCTGGAAGTACACACAAAAAGCTCTCTCTTTCTCTCTCTCTCTCTCTCTCATCCAGAATCAGTTCCACTCATTAATCTGGGTGATTTGTGCAAAACGGCGGTGTGCGTGTGTGTACGTGTGTGTGCATGTCTCCGAAATGCATTTCAGTATTAGGAACATGACACGACAATTAGATCATTCATGCTGCAGGCTGATTGTGGTTATTTCAGTTATTACAGACCACAAGATGAGAGAACAACACGTAAACGGTTGTATAGCTCGAGCTATATATCCTTCCTATCTCAACAACCTTTTTTTTCTCTCTCTCTCTCTCAGTTCCTTTCATTCATCCAATCATCCTTCCATCTAGTTTTTGTTTTGTTTGTTTTTTTGGATGCTTTCCACCTTCAACCCTTTGTGAAATCCCCTTCCCCCAACAATTTATTTCTATCTTTGTCTATTACTCATTCTACATCTCTGATTCAGATGCTTCAGTGCACACACACACACACACACACACACCCGCACGCACACACACACTTCCTCACGCACCTGTCAGTAATCTGTATGAGATGATTCCTAATGCGTTTGGGCCCCGGTGGGAGTTCCCACTCTAATCTCCATCAACATCCATTACCCTGATTGTGAGTGTGTGTCGGTCTGTATTTGTGTGTGGGGAGGGTGGATGTATCTGAAAGTGTATCCAGCTCGTTCTTTCATCGACTCTTTTGCTCTTGTTGTTCCGCGTTCAGGTGCGCGTCCATGATGCGTTTCTTTAGTGTGGCGACGCCGCGATTCATCACGCTGCGGCTTAATTGCTTAATTCGGAGAGTTTGGTGCAACCCGAAGACGCTTAACGCCTCTTGCTTAACTTCTGTGCCGTAGAATTCAATTTGGACTCGACGCTTAAAAATAAAAACTTCTCACTTCCATCTCAGTGACGCAGTGGAGTCAGGAAAGTTTTTATAAATGAGATCTAAATCTTCTTGAGCCCCGCCTCCGCACACACACACATACACGCATACAAACACCTTTAACCTAGAGGCTAAAATGCTGCGCAGACGTCAGAAGAGATGTAAATATTTCCACAGAAACTTTTCATTTCTATAGTCTTGTTTTTGTTTTTTGGTGCAACTGATATTTTTATGGTAATCATGCGTAAAAAAAAAATTAGAGTTTGACTTTAGACTTCCACGGTCCAGGTGTATTTGGCTATTTTTTATGGTGTGCACAAGGTTTTAGAATGCCATTTATGAATATGATCTGCTGTCATGCAGTTCCTTATCATGACAGTCCCATCTCTGTGCTTCACTTTCCGCACATTACAGTCGGTCTGGCTGCAGAAATATCGATGACATCTGTACACTAGTTTTTCTTTGTCTTTCCTGACTCTTCTGGCCAATTGTTTTCCACTTTCTTTTTCTGCTAGAATGTTAGCATGAGGCCTAAACAGAGAGCTTTGTTACATAATATTGGTTTCATCAAAAGTAATTAGAAATGCATCAATCAATTGGCCAGAGATGGTAATCAGCTTATTTGTCAAACTTCATTTTTGCTCTACAAAATAATCGAGCAATGCCTTTTCTTAATCTGAGTTATGTTGAACTCTTTGGTTAGAAACCAATGCTGTGGTGCATAAATTGGGACAATCTGGTAATTCTTTCAATTTCCCAATGGATTCGGAGGTACCGTTAAAGAACCTGCAGCACATTTTTAGAAGTTACATTGGGGGAAAAAAAGTACTCTTTTCAGCTGATATCATGTTTACTTCTGAGTCGAGATGAACAAAAACAATAACATTTGTGCAAATGTTTAAAAAGGAGCATGTGCAAGTGAACAAACTCCTAAAGACGTTCGGACCAATGAGACTGAAACAAGCGGTTGGGTAAAGGTTGAGGGCACACAAGGTTTCTGCAAAGCGCCTGCAGCCTGAGGCGTGGAATGAAGAAGTGACTAACAGCCTAAACCCATCAAAGACGTGCCAGAAGTAGAGGTAGACAATACAGAGGAGTATCTGTGGGAAACTTGTGCAGCACTGGAGTTGGAGTGCTTGATAAATGCCTTTGAGTGACAGTGTTATGACTGTATATGCTGTCAGACAACTGGAATTTTCAGCGAAGCCTGTTTTCCCAGTTTCTCCACCTGACTGTGTGAATCATTTGAAGGATTTAACTTGTGTTTTCAAAAAAAAAAAAAAAAAAAAAAAAAAAGTATATCACTGCCATCAGTGCGTGCGTCCCTCTCACTTGAACAGTTTGTAAAAATGTAAAGACGTTCAGCTCGACACTGCTGTTACCCGAACTCACTAAGACTCCCTCCTCTTCTTTTCTTCTTTCTCTCCTCCTCCGTTGCAGGCGAGAAGCCGTACAGGTGCACGTGGGACAGCTGTGATTGGCGCTTCGCTCGTTCCGACGAGCTCACGCGCCACTACCGGAAGCACACGGAGCCAAGCCCTTCCAGTGCACCGTCTGCTCGCGCTCCTTCTCCAGGTCCGACCACCTCGCGCTGCACATGAAGAGGCACCAGAACTAGCCACGTTTTTTTTTTGTTTTGTTTTGTTGTTTTTTTCGTTTTTTTTTTTTTTGCACGCGTGCCACAGTCGTGCTGCACGAGCGCTCGTCCTGAATCTCACGTAAAGCGCTCGGCTCGAGTCCGACGGCTACAGTGTTAAGATGCCAAGCAGCTTTACCGACGTCCCAGTTCCTCTTCCAAGAAAAAAAATGCTTGGTTTAACACCGTCACAAGGTGTGATGAAAATTTCTTTGGACAAGAACAAAAAACAAAAAAACAAAAAACAAAAACAAAAGCTCCATAGCGTAAAGAAAATGGTAGCTCCTTCACGTTTTCCAGTCCATTTGGACTTTGTGTGACTGGAAAGAAAAAAAAACATCGTCTGTCTTTGTTGTAATGTAGAACTTCTTAATTCAAGAACAACTTTTATTTACTCATCGGTATGTTTGTTTAAATAGCTGGAATATCCAGGTTATTATTTTTTTTTTTTTACCCAAATCCTTCGGTTTGCACTAGAACTGACTGTGTATCTCATGCACCAACAAAACGTTCATTATCACAACTGGACATGCCATGCCAGTCATCGCTGTCTGGATATTAAAAATTGAAAGCATTTATTCTCCTGAGACAAAGAAGATGAAGCATAGAAGAAGAAGAAGGAGAAAAAAACATGAGAGGAAGGTAGAGATGGCAAGACTGAATTGTTTTTCATTTTATAGAGAGGAAATCTGCAGATGGCTGAGTAACATAGGGACATGGGTGGATTGTAAAGAGCAGCCATTAGGTGATCAATTATTTAGGATGGGTTTTTGATGGATGTCCAGCCGGAGAAATGTAAGCAGACCTGACTCTGTTAAAACAGAAGCAGCTGTATTTATGCACAAGCTTGAATTAAGCATCTTCAGAATTTCATTTCTGTGTAGATTGTGCCATCCAACTTTTATTTTTTAAATGTTTTAATATATTTTTTTTGCATTTTAACCAAAGTCTAATCTTCATCATCAACACCCTATGAAGTGCCTCCTTCTGTGGTTAAATGTGTTCCTGTTCTGCCAGAGCTGTGATTAGTGTAGGCGGTTCTTTTAAACACACATGGTGCTGTTTTTGGTTCCTGTTCTGTTTAAAAAAAAAAAAAAAAAAAAAAAAAGTCTCTGAACTCAGTATGGGGAGAGGGAAACAAGAAACTTTAATATATCCGAGAGCTGATCATCTCCATTGTAATATAACAGCTCAGCTCTGAACACTTGAGACATCCTGAAACGGCATGGAGCTTTTGTACTAAAGTGACAGTCTGTCTCTCTTTCTCCAAGGAGGTTTTAGCCTTTTTTTTTTCTTTTTTTTTTTTAAATCTGTAGGCAGATAACTAGCAACAGGGCTTCATCAAGCCTTCAAACTTGGACACGTGCTCTGTTAGAGGACAGATTTGCTACGTTTTTTGAACTTAAAGAACTTGAATATTTTAAGCATAGCTCCATTTAGATAAATGTCTTCCTCTTGCCGCCATTAGCACCTTGACAGCAGTTTTGCTCAGAGATGCACCAGTCAGAGTTGTTTTCGATCTGTTTTGTAAAACTTTGACCCTCCGAGCGTGCGCCATCATACGTGGTAATTGATAGCAATCACACCACAATTGGGTTTTTACCGACTTTTCAAAACCAGAACCAAAGCACGGCAAACTGAGGTTGAAGCTCAGGAAGTCTGGCTCTCTCTCGCTCTCTCGCAGCGCGATGTTTCTTCTCACAGTTGTTGCAGATACACTGAAAGGCGCTGCTGTCGGTGCAGCCTGTTTTTTTGTTGCTTTTTTTTGCTGACATGCCGTGCGTTCACTAATAGGGAGATTAGTTTTGAGTTTCCGACCTGACGATCAAGCTGATTTCTTGGTGCATCTCTGCTTTTGTTCTACTTTAGCAATCTACAATCGTGTAAACCACAACTCCATGATCAATTAAGACCTACTGTACCTTCTTTTTTACGAACTAATAAAAACAAAATGGGACCTTTTTTAATTAAATACATTTTGGTAGCTTTTGTTTATAGATGTCTGGTCTTGATGGATTACTTTATTTACAGAACATGATCTTAAATAGGGGGTGAGGGAATCTGTCCTCTAATATTCACCTAGGTGTGAGTTTGTTTGTGTGATTCGTCCTTTATAACTGTACTTGTTCATTCACTGCAGGTAGCTTAAAGATAATATAGCACTGTAATCTAACAAGGGAAATCTCTCTATTTATTTAATTGTGTAGACGCTGGGATATAACAGATTCACTGTTTGTTTGTTTTTTCTTTGTTTGTTTGTTTGTTTTTTACCCCAGCAAAAAATGCCTTAATGTAAATAAATGCACTGTAAATACATTTTTGTTCCATTTTTTTAATGTGTTAACAATAGGGCAGGAAAAGAGGAAAATGCCCTGCATCCAAAAATATTTGAGCCTTACTCCTCAGTTTTGTTCTCTCGTCCAAACTATTTTAATGCCATTATTATTTTATATATATATATATTGTCCTTCCAACAACTTATTTTTTGTAGCTTTTTTTGTTTGTTTGTTTTCTTCCATGATAAACGTTCCAAAGACAAAAGTTGATTTTTTTTCCTTTTCTCTCTTCAACTGAGTGAAACCGATGCTAATAAAGTCAAATGACACTTTTACAGATGTGTTGTCCTGGCTGAAATCATTGCTCTTCATGCCTAGATGGGCCCCATGTGGGAGAAAGGACGGCTGATATATGGGCCCCATATGGGTTTGTCCGTGGGTTCCATGATGGCCCCACATGGGTTTGCCCATGTAGGGCCACAGCCTACATGGGCCCTACATGGGTCCTAAATGGACAAACCCATGTGGGCCCACCACCATATGGCCCATGTGGGGCCCATGTGGGCTGTGGCCCTATCCATCCATCCATTTTCTTACACCCTTATCCCTTAATGGGGTCGGGAGGTGCTGGTGCCTATCTCCAGCTGACGTTCCAGGCGAGAGGCAGGGTCAACCTGGACAGGTCGCCAGTCTGTCGCAGGGCAACACAGAGACACACAGGACAAACAACCATGCACTCACACCTAGGGGCAATTTAGACAGACCAATTAACCTGACAGTCATGTTTTTGGACTGTGGGAGGAAGCCGGGGTACCCGGAGAGGGCCCACGCATGCACGAGGGGGGCATGCAGGCTCCATGCGGGGGGGCCGGGGCCGGGAGTTGAACCTGGAGCCTTCTTGCTGCAAGGCAACAGCTCTACCAACTGTGCCGCTGTGCAGCCCGGCTGTGGCCCTATATGGGCAAATCCATGTGGGGCCATCGTGGAACCCACGGACAAACCCATATGTCACCCATATGGTCTGCCCTCAGTTTCCCCACATGGGGCCCACCTAGGCATGCTGGCAGGTGGAAATACTGCGGACGTGAGCTACGCACGGTGGGTCGGTGTTTTCTCCATGAGGTTCGGATTAAAGCTGGGCCATGCTGCACAGCCACAAAGCGAGGTGCCCGAGGGGTGTTAAAACGAGTCTTGTCGAGGCTTGAATAAAACAAACCATACAAAACCACACACACAACCTCTTAAAACACAAACAAGTTTGTTCTTTTTTTTTATTTGAGTGTGGAAGCACTGATCTGATCAGGACGGGGTCTAGTTATTATATCAGAACAAATAAAGTTAAAGGACCTATGGGGGAGAGGCAGAGCCCCCATTCGCCCCCCACTCATCCAGGACCTGTAAGTAACCTGCTGTACCCTTGCTGATGAACAAACAATAGTTCTTTGATATCCCAGCAAGAGACAATGGACAAGAAAATAAATCTGACCAGCACCACTTGGGGACCTGACATGGGGGGAATCCCACTGCATTGAACTGGACGTTCAAACACGCTCTCGGAACCATATGTTCCTGGTTTAAGTCATAAATGTGACCCGGGGTCTCTGTTGTAATCTACCTCAGATGTCTGCGAGGAGGGAGGAAGATGGAGAGAGAGAGAAAAAAGGGGGTGGTTGGGGGGGGGGGGGGGGGGGGGAGAGGGAGAAGTGAAACGCGGAACAATCCAAACAAAAGAATCTCTGGAGGGACCCAATCAAAACCACTTCCGTCCTCCTACATCTTCTCTCCATCTCCTCCTCCGCTCTTCTTCTTCTTCTTCTTATTTGATTTCATTTTTCTCCCCCTGCTCTGCCTTGTCTTTCCATGCCCCCCCCCCTCTCTCTCTCTCTCCGTACCCCTCCCCAGAACCTTCCCGGTGGAAAGTATTGCATGAAAAGTCCAGCGGCGCTACTCCGTAGGTCAGAGAGGAAGCTGTTCTCATAACCTGCTCAAATCCTCATCCTCATCTTCATTCATAAAGAAAGAAAGAAAAACTTGCAGGTATTTATTTGAGGCTTTGATGTTTAAAAAAAGAAGCAGAAGGACTGTCTCTTTCTCTCTCTCTCTCTCTCTCTTTCACACACACACACACACACACACACATACACACGCGCTCGGCGGTGACGACTGAGTGGGAGCTACCGGTTCATGTTTTTGGATCAGCTAAATTAATGTCGCACATCTGGAAGAAGGCTTCTGCCTGCTCCACCCCTCTCTGCTGTGCTGCGTTGGTGTGATTCCCAGTCCCCCCCACCTTCACCCCCTCTCCTTTTTGTGAGTGTGTTTGTGAGTGTGCGTGCTGGTATAAAGTTTCCAGCGCACCTCTCTTGAAGCGGACCACCCACTCGGAGGACCAGCGGAGTGACCGCGGGGAGGGAGCGGATAGACACCGTGCGCGGCTCCGTCCAAGATCAACTCTTCCCGATTTTTCTCAGAATAGAACATGTTGTTGTCAGAGATGGGAGAGATACCCCGGCAGCTGACATGCTAGCTCACAGCGAAAGATACTATCAAAGATGAAGGGTTCACGGCGAGACATTTTTTATTTAAAAAAATAAATAAATAAATAAAATAAAACGGTGTTTAAAGGTGACACTGATGGTTTCTCGAAAACGTTTAAGTATTAAGCATAATCGAAGCTGGAGTCTTTAGTTATTGCTTGACAATCATCCTAAATGGGCTACGGTTTGTGTTTAATGAGACATGTGGCAGGAGGAAGCTGGAATCGAACCTGCAACCTTCCGGTCGCAAGAAGACTACTTTACCCACGGAGTCTGTGGGTTTGTTTCTTTACACTCTAAAAATAAAAAGTTGAACCAACTTAATTGAATTGCTTCTATGGATAACAAGCAATTCAATTAAGTTTATGGATGATAAGTTGGATGATTAGAATATATTGAATTGGTTAAACTTAATAAATTAAGTTGAATAAACTTAATAAATTAAGTTGGATAAAATTAATTGAATTGCTTGTTACCTATGGAAGCAATTTAATTAAGTTGGTTCAACTATTTAGTGTAAGTTTTGAGTTAAATGATCACAAAAAAGTAAGTTGGAAAAGCAAAAGCAAAATAATTAAGTTAAATGAATGTAAATAAGTCCATAAAATGAACTTAAGCCCAAAAAACACTTTTTAGGGTGTAGTTGAATCTGTAAAAAATGTACTATTAATTACTGGTGGAGCATCATTACAGTGATTCTCAGAGCTGTCGGCGGAAAGTTTGGCACACACCTGGCGATGAGCTAAATTATGATGTGATTCTGAAGTCTCGTGCAAGATCCTTGATGACTCTGTTTAGGCCTCACCCCTTCAAGTCATTTCTATACTTATTTCGGCACACATTGCGCAACAATCTATTCTCCGTTGACAGATTCCAGGCAAAATGAGAGAGATGGTGGTCAAAGTCCAAAAGAAAAAGCTTTAATAACTCAAGAAAGACAGTGGAAGAAGAGCTTGAGACCGGTTTTAAAAGACTTCCAATAAAAAAGTCAGGCTCATTGGAGGCAAAGTAGAAACAAACGAGGAGGGGTTTTAAACTTTTGTGCAGTGCTGAATGTTTAGTTGACTTCACATATTTCTCAGGGTATTTTTTGTTGTTGTTGTTTGAAGCCTACACCGAAGCATACTATCAGTTGTTAGGGAGGTACAGCCACACACTCAGTGACTAATGTTGAAATGATGAGTACAAAGCACCATAAAGCAGCATGTGAATCAGCAAATTTCCTGGTAAAGGACAGTTAAAAGTGAACATTCTGGTAATAATTCATTTATTTAGACACAAATCCCAAGTCCTGACAGTAAGTCATCGTAGGTCATAGATACTCCCCACCGCATGTAAAATAGATCCAAAGAAGAACCACTGGACTTTCTTTGACATCAGTCAGACATCTTTGAACCTGTGCAACAGGCATCAGAGGATATTACAAAAAACCTTTAGCTTTCATACTCTTCCTTGCAGGTTCTGATCTTGATTCATTGGAAAGGAAAAACAAAGAAGAAAAAAAAACAAAAGACTAATAAAACATATCTAAAGTTTCTACAGCCTCTCTAATCACAGCAGTTTGTTCACTGTAACCAGCTGGACTGTAGTGAACAACTCCCTGACCAAACACTGAAGCTCTGCGACTTGTTTTCTCACATTCTTCATGGTTTCAGAGGACAGAGGTGATGGAGCATGTGGTTATTGTTTAGTTAGTCATACTTTTGCTGGATAACTGGAAGCTTGCTTGTTCCATAGCTGTAGTTGACTACCACTATGGAATGTCATAAATGCATTGTTTGCAGTCAGAGGCGGCCCAAATCTTGTTTGGGGTCCTGAAGAGAATGTGATTTTGGAGCTGTAAGACCACAACCTCTGGCCACCAATGGGACATCTAAAGCAACTTTTAAATTGTACAAGCTCGACTGAACAATTACTTTGACTACACCGTGGAATGGGATTTTTCTTCACTGCACAACCCAACGCAATTTAAATCTTTCAAGGAACCAAAGACATTTTTGAAAGATTAAAAGAAATGTCAATTCTTTGGAAAGTTTTGGAATAATTTTTCAATTGGAACAATAAACGTAATTGTAAATTTGACGCTGAGAGGTTTCTGTACATCCTAGACCTTTGAAGGCTTTAAAAAGCTGCTTAGATTGCACATCCCCTGGGCCGGCTTACCTTACATCACAATTTTGTTGCAATTTACTGAAGTTCATAACATATGCTTTCCCATTTTTCTTTTCACCTCATCTCGGTGGAGGAAAGTACATGCTACAGAAATGTATGATTCAGCATTACTAAATGTTCATCATATGTACACTCAAAAAAGAAAACAGTTGAACCAACCTAATTGAATTGCTTCTGTAGGTAACAAGCAATTCAACTAATTTTATCCAACTGAATTTATTAGGTTTATCCAACTTAATTTGTTAATTTATTTTTAACAAATGTATTAAGTATGTTTAGGATAACAGATTTAAGTCAGTCTTACTCAAATCTTTTAGTTTTCTTCAAAAAAGGTAAATAAACTTACATAGCACTTTTCCAGTCATTTTGACCACTGAAAGTGCTTTACACTAGAGTCACATTCACTTAATGTACAGATCAGTTGCCCAGTGGGGCACATGGACATGAGGCAGAAGGGAACTGGAATTGAACTGTTAACCTTCAGACCATAAGACAACTGCTCGACCCACAGAGCCATGTTGGCTTACCAAGGAATCTGTCCCTGGTTAGCTCCCTTTCAGTTCAGTTTATTTTTCAGTTTTGGTGCCTTTAAAATAAATTTAAACATATTTCTGTAGTTATTTCAGCTTTACAGTTGATGTGGACTGTTTTTCTCTCCCAATCTTCACTGGTGTATCCAACGCTGCATTAGTAAGGAGTTATGAAACAAGTCGTGATTCCAGATTTTCTGCGTCTCTCCGAATGTGACCCCCCACATCCCACATGTCTATCGTAGAGAACCAGACGGGCAGCTGTTTCAGACACAGCTCAGTGGTTATCAATGGAAATTTAATTTCTGTGACAGCTCAGACGTTCTGAAGGACGCTGCTTAAGATCAGCCTCTGCGTGAACAGAGTACAAGAGGGGGTCGGGGGAGGAATCCCGATTAGTTGTTCAGCATGAAAACAGAAAATTGGGCAATGTAAAATGAACTGAGATAAAGATAATTCACATTAATAAAATAAGAAAAATAATCACTTTAGTTAGCCTCTTAACAGTCATGAGGCTAATTCCTGTTTTTTTTCCTGTTTTCCTAACTTCCTTTATTTTTGTCTTTTAGTTGTAAATCTCTGTAGTCACAAAATAACACAGCAACGAAGCTCAAGATACTCCTCTTTGCTATCAAATGATTAGGCGAATGCAACCTGAAATGAAAATGACTAAATTATTTAGTCAACAAAACCTTAAACAAAAAATAAAGAAAAAGTATATCCTTACTGCTTCTGTAGAAAACAAGAGCAGGCGTAGCAGTTAGGTGTTGCTAATCAAACTAGTATTCAACTAATCTGCGAGTGAATCTTCATTTAGCTATTGGGATATTTCCATATAAATTGGAGTACAAAAAAAAAAACACACCACCAATAAAAACACTTCCTCCAGCTTTCAAGACGTGGACATCCCCACCAACTTCACAGGGAGCAAACAACACCGAAGAGAAACTCTAGAGCTGTAGATCAGACTTTACAGCTCCCGGTTAGTGTGTAAAATGTTAAAGTTTATCACGGGACCTTTGGAAAATAACTGAACAGTCGTGTCTCATTTGGAGAGGTTCCAAAATGGAAAAGATGAAATGACATAGAGAAGTTGTACTAACTGAGTCCAAGGTATTCTGCACAACAGTTCCATCTCCATAAGGCAGAATATCAGCTCCAATGCTTGTGTCTATTTTGAGTCAAATAACATTTAGCAACTCAAATCAACCTCATTTTTTTCAATTTTGCACTTAAATCAGTTTAAGCCCTTATGTAAGGTGTCATTAAAATGACAACACCAGGTGTTGCGTCTAAGTTTACACAAATAGAACAAGTAAAAATGTAACGAACACACATGTTTTCTGCTTGATCTACAGCAGCGTTTCTCAGGTCTGGTCCTCAAGGTCTGCATGACCTGACCTGCATGTTGCAGATGTTTCCCTGCCCCAACACACCCCATTCAGATGATTGCAACTCAGCAAAAGCCTGCTAATCAGCCATCAATTGAAATCATGTGTGCCGAAGCAGGGGGAAAGGCCTAAAACATGCAGGGCGGTGAGGAACCAGGGTTGAAAAACCCTCATCCACAGTTTATGGATTTGTGCTGGCAGTGCGTACGATTCTAAAAATACTCCAATGATGTTTAAAGACTAGAATTGGGTGCACGAGCTTGAGTTTCTTGTGGCTCTTCTCCCCCTCGCACAAGGTCAGTTTTATGATTCAGACATACCCCCTGCACTTGAATTTGGTTTTGTGTCCCTTAGTAAGATGGTGCAGCAGGAAAACCACGTTGCAGAGGAAAACTTTGGCATATTTCTGACTGGATATTAGAGAACTCTTCCAAGCAGGAAAGGCAGAGTTCATTCCAAGTGTTTGAATCCCAGTAAAGACCCCGTTTTTAAGGAAAAGCATAAGGGTTTTGAGGTAGGGGCCATTCCAGAAGCTCAGTGTTTGCCTAACAAATCTAATTGACGTTTTAGTTTGTGAGCTTGGACGACCTGTAGCTGTGCCTGAGTTTCAATCATCTAGCAGCTGATTTTAGGTGAACCTTTCTTCATCGTTTTATCCTGTTTGAACAATACAGCAGTACAACTGGCAGTTGTACAGACCGTAAGCATGATACTGCCACCACCATGCTGCGAAGTAAGTTCCGTGTTCTTAGACTTGAAAGTGCCGTTTGAGTTCCTCCGGACTGTCATCCAGTCATTGTCTCTAAATTACTCGGTCTTTGTTTCGTTTGACCTTTACCTAAAAAGAATTTGGTTTGCCCGAATGGGTAGGGACACATTTCAGTCATCCCTGAAGGTGCTGATTCAGAAGCAGTTGATTTATGAGCGAACAAACAATTAATTATTTATTTGTTTCTGGTGATGAGTGTGAGTATTTTAATTTAATTTTAATAAATAGTTTGCAGACTTGTGCATATCTGCATACTACTCTCTTGATCTTTCCCCTGCATGTGAATTTAACACAGGCTTCCTTCCGTTTGTCTGTTCGCTTTACATCCTCATACCAATCTGTCTAAACACATGAGGGGGAAAAAAGTCCTTCCATACAGCTGGAATTATTTGCAGGGATGACAGGTAAGACGGTAGTTAAATGAAGACTTCAGATCTGCTTTCTGACTTGTTTTTCTTCTTTTGTTATTTAATAAAAAAAAAAAAATTCAAATAGAATGTAAATATGTTTATATCTTATATGCCACTAAGAGTTTTATTTTGATGCAGTTGAGCAGCCCAGAAAAGAGATCAGTTATTGAATGAAAGTGCTTTCAGTTTTGCCACTGTGAACGTGAGTTCAATGCCAAGAGATAAAAATAACTAAACAAAACAAAAACCCCCGCTTCACTTCAAAAAGTGCATTAGATCATGAGCAGACGAAACACATTAGGCTGAAAAGCAACTTGCTGTCAAACAGGTTGGGTTTCCAGATATCCACCGTTTCTGGACAGGGTTGAAAGACGAGTACGTTTTCTACCGCCGTGTAATTAGTTCCTCTAAAAGTGTTAAGTATCTGATGAATTCATTATTTGCTAAGTGATAAACGTGATTCTTGATCCAAAATGATGTTGATGATTACAGATGGTCGAGGAGCTGTAGTAAAGACAGAAGCTGTGTTTGCATTGAAGGAGTCAGGAGTTCTTCTACCACAAAGTTAATGTTTCTTTTAATTTAAATTATTCATTAAGTTCGTATAAGGTCGACCTGGAGAATATTTCTGTGCATCGGCGTTCATTAATTTACAGGCGTAGAAACTTCACTGAAGACTCAGAGGAAGTTAAACAAGGATCTTTGTGTTGACAGTAGGAAAGGCGCTTCTGTTTATCTGTTGACTTTACATCCTCATACCAGTCTATTCAAACTCATAAAGGAAAAATATGACCTTACTGACAGCTCAAATTATCTTCACTGATGACAGTTATGATAACATAAATTAAACCTGTAAATTCAAAAGTCTAGTTTGCCTTTTTGTTTTCCTTTTCATTAAAAAAAAAGAATTAAAATAGCATGTAAATATTTCTAGATTTTTTTATACCACTTTGTAATTTTGTTTTGATGCAGTTTGGAAAAAAGCAAACTCTAGAGTGAAAGTACTTTCAGTTTTGGAAAACTCAAAAAAAAAAAGGAAAACAAAATGCTTCACTTAAAAAAGTGTATTCAAAATATTAGATGAAAAACAAAAGAAACCCATTAAGCAAGGCTGGAAACAATCTGCTGTCGAACGAGTCGAGCTTCCAGGTATCCATCATTACCAGATTGATGGATCTTATAATGATCCATCAATTGAAAGATGAGTAACTTTTCCACCCTCTGAAGAAGCTCCCCGAGAAAGTAAAGTCAAGCCAAGATCTTCGTACCGACAGAGAGAAAGTCATTGTATTCATCTAAATAAATCAAACTTCTTCATTTCATCTTCAAAGAAATAAAGTTTGTGTAAAAACGGATCGCTTAGTGTTGTGGAAAAGTGTTTAAAACGTGCAGTGTTGCATTTGAGACAACAGTGATGAAACTCCCACCTGTCTCAAAAATACACCAGATGCTTGTACACACTTGTGTGTATTAATACACAAAAATAGATTTTGTCTCATAGGACTTCCTGGTAAAACAGAGGCTGAATAAATAATGGATAAGAGAAGGGATTTCAGTCTGTTCTGTTTTCTATAATTTTACAAAGAAACAGAAAACGGTGTGATGTCTTAGAATTGTTTTGTGAGAAATTTTTCAGCTTTGCCACTAAAGTCACTTTCTAACTTCGACTAGTCCATGACTTGTTTGGTGAATAACTCTAGCTCTAAAGTAGTTTTGCATGTTTTTATCTACTGATTTAACCAAAATCATTGCTAAGAACCAGCTAACGCTAACCTCCTACCTGCCATTTGGATTTCTTACCAACTCGATTTCTCCATGATGATCTGCCTTCTATGTTTTTTCTCTCAAGTAGCTCAATCTGCATTTCTCACTGATTTTATGTCACAGCCTCAATACCGTAGGTTGTGTTTAAACAACTGATCTGACCAAATGTGGTCTTTGTGAACATTTTGGCCACATCATGCAATACATTAATCAGGGTAACCTGTTCCTCACGTCAGAGAAAAATCTTGTATTTGGACCTCGGTGCTGCTTCATTACATAGATTTACATAGTATTAAATCCATGATGTGACATTCACTGGATTAAAATGGTTATTTTTTACTCATAAATTTCCAGTCCAAGAACGTACTTTTTTAAAAGTCTTGCATTCACCAGACCAGCTACTTGTCTCAGACTACAAAATGTCCAAGAAGACACTCTCGCTAAAAGTTAGAAATAATTAGCTCAGTGTCTTTTTGAAGACACTTTAACATGCAATAAACAAACTGATTGACGTGGGAAGTAGTGCACCACGCTCACACAAACGCATACACACACACGCACATGCACACCGAGATGTGTGCTCTGGCAGCTAAATAAAAGACGATAATTCTTTTTGGCTGTTGCCTAATTAAAAGCTTGCCCTAACCTGTCTGACCAGATACTATCCACTTTAACTAATCACGATAAGTTTGTTTAACAACTAAACATGTCTAGCAGGTTGTGGAGTTCTCAGAGACAGACAGCCAGTGTTTCTCATTAACTCTCTTCCCCTCCTTCCTTCAGATTATCCTATTATATGATGAGAGGCTCTCTGATGCCTGAATCCCCCTGATGCTGCCAAAATATCCCCCAACACCTACACAAAGTTGCTGAACGCAACTGCTCAAGCACACAAATGCACAGAAAAGCGGAGGATCACACATCTGATGAGCTTCTTTCTTCCACTCACTCTTTTCCTCTTGTTTTTTTTTGTTTTTTTTTTTTTGCAGCTGTGCGTCATTTGAAGTAAATTGTATGAAACCTGGTATTCATAACTGCTGGCCATGATTCCACCCTGGAGTCCTACTAGCATCATAATGGTTTAATCTGTGCGGTCCTGACCCGGGTCTGTTGTTCACATCTGACCTGAGTGGGAGAGAAGACGATTGTTCAGCGCACACAGCATCTGTGAGCTATTGTTTCTTTCCTCCTGTCTTTCTATCTATCTATCCATCTATCTAGCTTTATCTAGCTAGCTATATAGCTATCTAACTATATAGCTATCTAACTAGCTAGCTATATAGCTAACTAACCAGCTAGCTATATAGCTATCTAACTAGCTAGCTATATAGCGATCTAACTACATAGGTATCTAACTCGCTAGCTATATAACTATTGACAAATTTCTTTCCACAGGACAACATTGTTTGGCAAAACACAATTCTGTTATTTCAGGAAGTTGTGGCAAGAGGAAAGTAATCGTTGAACATTTCAGTAGAACATGGCGGTGGTAGCATAATGTTCAGTAGAACATGGCGGTGGTAGCATAATGTGCGGTTGCTTTTCTTAAGGTATTCAGAGTAAGAGGACGGATAGAGTTAAATACAAGTCAGACCATGAATAAAACCTGTAAGAATCGACAAAAAAATATAAATAAATTAATAAAAGTAAAAATAGGGTCTAGGATGAAAGTTGACCTTTTAGCAGGATGACGGCCCTGGATTTTCAGCCGGATCTCACACATGTCCCAGCAATTCCCAATTAGATTTAGACCTAAATCTAATTGGGAATATGTGGCTAAAACCCCAAAATAGTTGTTCTTAGATGCTTTCCATCCAGTCTGACCGAGCTTTGTCCGTTCTTGTGTTGGGAACAAGAATGGACAAAAACCTACATGTGCAAAAACCGACTGAGAACAACTCCCAAAAGTCGCTGTCTCTGAAAACTGAGGTGTGAGTCACGGCGTAGCATCTAGGAAAGATGGCAGCTCAGTGTCAGATCCCCTCTTTAACGCTCACTCATGCCACGGGATTGGAAAGCGACTGCATGACGCCCGCTGAGAGTTTCTCCACACCTTTGTGCAAAGAACAACTTATAAGAAGGACCTAATTAGCCGGTGTCAAAAGTCCACCCTTATCTGGACAGGCCCTCTCTCCTGGCCAAGTGAAACCATATTTCACATCAAAATGAGTGGCTGACATTTTCCAAACAATTCTTCACGTATAGCCTTGTTGTGGGATGTAAAAGAATAAAAAAGAGAACTCGATAACTTTGGTTAATCATTTCACATTGTCTAGGATCCAGCCCTTTCTTTGACAGATAAATATATAACCAATGGAACAAACAAACAAAAAAAAGAGTCACAGTGATGGAAAGTGTTTCTTTTTCTCATGTTGCTTTGCCTCCCTCTAAAACCGGATTCTTCAGAGCCGAGACTCTTCACAGGCGATAACAAGACGCAAACCTCCAGATGTATCAAAGCAAAAGCCTCCGTATCAAAAGAAAACTATAAATATAATCATTAGACCGATGATTACACGTTAACACGTACAGCGAAGGTGTGTGTTTGTGCATGCACGCGCGTGAGCGAGTGTGAAGGTTAAGTGCTTGATTAAAAGAGTGTGTCAAACTTTGCACATAAGAAGGGTGGAGACTCCAGACATTGTGGAGACAGAGGTTATAAACTTGGCAAAGCATTCTCTCACGAAACTCCATTGTTAGGCCACTTTTATATTTCAGATGACTAATGTTTCATGATCTGTCAGGACTCACAGTAGGCGTTAGATTTATTGCGCTTGAGCTGAATTTGTTGAATTGGTAAGTTTGGGTCCCCAAACAAGGAGTTTGCTGTTTGGAGCTGATTGGGAATTTTTCTTTATGCATGTATATAAGGTTGAAAAAAATAACATTTATAGGATCTTCCTGATGTTTAAATTTACTCAAACACTTGGTATTTTTTTTCAAGTTTTTTCTTCTTAAAATCCCAAACTTCCATGTATTTTATTGGGATTTTTCACAATAGACCGCCAAAGAGTAGTGAATTGTGTTGTGGAAAAGGCAAATTGCAAATAAAGATTTCATGAATATGGGGAGATGTTTATACAGGGGCCCCTGTATAAACGCTTTTGGACAAATCTTTTACATCTTCAATGCCAAAAAACTCAAACTTATTTGGGATCAGATGGTGAGAGGCTGTAAACATAAATG
Organism: Poecilia picta; assembly: GCA_033032245.1. Taxonomy (NCBI): domain Eukaryota; kingdom Metazoa; phylum Chordata; class Actinopteri; order Cyprinodontiformes; family Poeciliidae; genus Poecilia; species Poecilia picta. The sequence goes on along the minus strand of CM065367.1, from coordinate 19,699,748 downwards.
TTCTAGTCTTTCCACTGGCTATTAAATAGACTCGGATGTAAACTTTAACAGCTCCATTTTCACACATGAAAGTATATTTTTTTCTCCTCCACAAAGTGGATTTGAGTAACTGTAGCACTTTCTTCCAGAGATTTGTGATGCTTTCTGATCGCAATTAGGTGCACAAGGGTTTTATTTAGAGATGTCAAAGTGAAAGGTGAGCCAAATATTTGGCACGGCACCTTTTCAAATGTTTATTTACAACAAAGGATTTAAAAACCAGAAGTTTAGATGCACCTAACAATATTTTTTCCTCACTAACTTAAGTTAAACCGGGGTAAACTTCTCTCATTTTAGATCACATAGGATGACCTAAATTACTTCTATTTGCCAAATTCACAAAAATAAGATTAGAATATGTCACAGATTTGGTTATTTATTCAGATGTTTGCATACTTGACAACATAGGAAATCCCAGAAGATGATGTCACGGCTTTGGAAATGTCTGATAGGCTAACCGTTAAACTTTAGTTAGCTGTAGTAACAATGGATGTATTTTAAAGTCACACTTCAAACACACTGCTTCCACGTTTGACACAATTAGAAAGTCAAAAGTAACCTATCAAAATATCTAGAAATCTATATTTATCTAGATGTTAATATCTAGATAGATATATATTCATATATAATTTTTTTTTAGCATTTTCTCCTTTTTTCTGTTTTAAGCCTCAGATTATGCTGCTAGTCATGCATTTCTCTGATGACTTTTTACTATCTAAACAAAATAGCAAACTTCTGGTTGTCACAGTAACAGAATTAGAAAGGAAAACATTTCAAGCAAATAATAATAATTCAATTCTTTTTTTTAAAAAATTGAAAACCAAGTTACATTCTTGTTCTTGAAAACAACAACAAATATAATACAATTTATTTTAAAAAATGGGAAAAAAAATTACAATAACAAAAGTTTTCTCCTGTCTTTACACCAAGATGACAAATGATTGGTTACTGTCACAATTTAATTCATGTCAATTTTGTATTCCTGAAAAGCTTAAATTTAATTGAATGTTTAGGTTTCAATCCTGGAAAACAACAACAAAAAAAGAAAAAGTAAAGAAAGGCTTTCAGACCGAACTAAATAGTCTGTTCTTAGGAGATTCCTAAGAACAAGAACATAAAATCCGAGAAGCAGTGAAGAAAAACAAGCGGTTTAAAAACTCATCAAGAGAACAAGTTACTGGAAACAAAGAACAGGTGAGAGGTGTGGCCAGCTGAGAAAACAGACTGGAATAGCTGAAAATAACAGGTTACCAAAAAGATTTTTGAAAAAAAAAAAACAAAAACCCTGCTATTCTGATGAGATTGCAAAGCCCACCAATGAAACCTCTTTTATTTATTTATTTATTTATTTTTAATCATTCCCCATCACAACTGTTCAAGCGTTCAGCGTCTGAGGGTTTCCTATAAAACAGTGTCTGATTCTTTCACCACGTTACGTTTAACGACGCAGAAAATAAATGTTTGACCCTCGTTTAATGTCTTCTGATACTAGTCAGCGCTCTTTGATTGTGTCGTAGTGATAACTTTTATGAAGCTAAAGAAAGACAGCAGAGAGAGTGAATCACAAATGGGATTTGGTTGGACAAAGTATCAACATCTGTTTAAAATGATGAGTCATCAGGGTTCGTTAAACAGACAACACATTGGTTAAAAGTCAAACACTTTTTTTTAAAAAAGGACTCATGATTCATGCTGCTGAAAGCTCTACTTTTGGGACTTCAGACAAACGATCGAGCCGCAGTTGACAACAGAAGTCTGGACTTTCAAAATGCTTGACCGAATATACGTATTTATCTATGTGTTTAGTTGTTAGAAAGCATGTTCATCTTTACTGGCTTCTATGTGGATTAATTCATTTTTACACAACCTTGTTTTCTCGAAGAACATTCTGTAAGCTGGGGTCATGAACAATGTAATTATATATTTTAATGCTTTGTTCAGAGCAAAACTGTAGCGCGTTAGCACAGAGATGCTCTCCTTGGTTTCGCATATCGATTCTTGTTTTTATCAACTAAGAATCCTTTAAATAAAATGGAAATTTTCTGAACTTTAACTCATCTTGCATCCTTTTCTGCCCTCTTGTCTTCATTTTTGTGAACATGATGTTCAACTCTTGCTTTACTGAATCAGGATTTCCTGTTTTTTCCGCATATTTGGGAGCCTGAGAAAGGGGTTATTATACCAATTACCAATTATAAATAAATTAAATTTATAATAAAGTTTATGCATAAAGGATTAACTTTTGACAGTTAGTCTACATGTGGTAGATTTTCTTAAAGCAGGATTTTTAATGTTTGCGTCTCTGTTTGTAGAAGGTCAAAGTTTAACGTGTTTGCTTCTTACTCCCGTACAGGCTTGGTTCCTGTCTCTCTTCGACAGTGTCACGGTCTCTCAGTCTCCCGTTTTGCTTGTTTTACTGTGAAAGACCAACAGCAACCATCATCGACGCTAGTGCGTCCCCAAAGCGGGACGAGGCGATTAAAGCCGGGGCTGCAGATCAATAAGGCTTGTTGTTACAGGTCTGCGTGCTGCTGCAGTCGCTTCTCCTGGAGGTGACCTCCTCTGATCCGACTTCTCCTGTTTGCCGGTTCTTCTCAGGAGCTGTTTGTGGTTGTTTGAACCCCAGAGACGAGCTGCCGGTCGGCTCCTCTGATCTTTTCATTGTGTAACTTCACCACAGGCCTCCCAGTTCTGTACAAATCATTGTGATTCTTGCTTTCAGGCATGGGAGAGTCTGCTTCAGTCTTCACCACCTTTCTCTCTCTCTCTCTCTCTCTCTCTCTCTCTCTCTCTCTCTCTCTCTCTCTGTCTCTCTGTCTCTCTCACACACTGTCTCTACCACTCTCTGTTGGGGGCAGGAATAATATTTTCTTTGAAAGCTTCTTCAGCTTTGAAGATGGAAAAACAAGACATTATTATTATTATTACTTTTATTATTATTGCCAAACTGCCTTTCTTTCCTGGAGGTTAAGTTATCTCCAGTTTCTAGGAGCTTTGCTGGACAGTCTGTTATTGAGCATGTCATCAATAAGGCAGGAAAATAATCCAGTTACAGTCTCACTGTAATGCTCAGGCCAGTTATAATCAGTTTAACCTCAGTCGGGATCAATAGACTGACTGGGAGAAAAGAAGAGGAAACTAGGATTTGCTGCCATCTGCCGGACCACTTTCACATCACATACAACAATTTGTTTAAACCCTGCAGGTTTGTGAGCGAAACCAGTTGCTTCCAAAGCTGTAATTTAACGCTGAAAACCTTAAAATAAATAGGTCAAAATGACCTGGCGAGGTTGTTTTCACGCAATATCTTTCAAACACAAAGTTGCAGCTGTTTCATATTTCAGCTATTTACCTGAAAATGTTTGATTGGTATTGCATCATTTCAATATTTTAGCTAACCTCTTGTGGCTTTTTCAAAAGTTAGTATTTGGTGTTTTTAATCCAAACTTCCATAAGTAGGTCAAATGTGACCCGCGTTCACTTCCAGTGGAATTTCATTGGAATATTTAGAATATAGACTAGTTGTGACTGCAAATAAAATTACTACATCAAACGTATTATCACACTATACATAATTAGACATACAGAGCAAGGATAAGATACGGTGGCACAGGTTTCATTATCTACAAGCCTGTTGGTTTAGAAAGGCATTCTTTGTCTTTGTTCTCCTCAAAATACCAAATGTTTTCTCTAGTTTGTAAAAGGCTTCAGCTTTTCAGTCATTTCTATAGTCTTGTATTTACCTAAGAGAAAAGGTCAACAGAAGAGGAGAGGCTGCTGAAATATCCAATAAATGGCTGTTAAATAGAAAGAGCAGCATAGGAAGACTGAAAGAGATTTTCTACAATACTGTATACAACCCAGAAAACATAAAGACTGCATGTTTTTCATGTACATTGGCTGCAATACAAAGAAGCCCCATTATGAAACAAAACGTAAAAAGCCACATCTCTTCTGGAACACGGTGAATAGGAGGGCCACTCGATGCTGCTCCGCTCTCTTTTTGCAGCTGGGGGTGATAACAATATTTTATTTAAAAGAAAAAAGAACTTCAAAAACTGCCCTTTTTCCACCCTTTGAATATGTTGCCAAGCAACCATGGTTTACAAAGCCCCCTGTGAATAATATATGCTTTGAAAGGAGTAGAATTGAAAGGAGAATTGTCCACTCAAAAAGAAAAAATCTAAGTTCAGTAACATCCACATTGGCTGCAGATTAGGCATCTATTTTATTTTATTTTTTTTATCGAACAGCTCATATTTACTGCTCAGCATTGGTACAACAACAAAGAAAAATCACTTTATATCATCTTAAAGGCTTTCTACATTCACTCTAGTCTGTTGGTAAAAATAAACACAACATCCATGATTTTTATTTCGTATGTTGAAATGGTAAATAGTATAATAATCAGTCACACTGTGATTTTGTCATGGAGTGTTTTTCTGTATTTGTATTTGGGAGCCCAGTACGACAAGGAATTGGGCAACTCAAAAGAGAAAAACGCTTTTTTTTCTCCTTTTTTCAGTTTTAACAAACAGGTGCTTGCCAAAGACAGGATGTAAAGATGGTTAAGCCCTAATTAGAGGTTTTAAGGTATCCATGTGTCAAATTTAAATGCTTCGTAATAGAAAAGATTTTTGAGAAGAGGTGAAAATGTTGAGAACAGCAGCCATATATACAGGGCTTTGTAAAAGTTTTCATTCCCTTCAACTTAGTCTTGTTTATTATTATTATTGTTATTACAACCACAAACTTCAATACGTTTTTGTGAGATGAAACCAGCGTGAATTACTTCATAATTGTGAGGTTTGTTTTCATTTTTTTGTACATGTTAAACAGAACATTGGTGAACAAACAGGGAGAGCAAGGAACACAGCAGACATGCCAAGGATAAAGGTGTGGAGACGTTTAATGCAGGGTTAGTTTATAAAACAGTTTGATCAGCTTTAAACATTTCATGGACCAACGTTCAATTCATCATCTGGACATGGGAGGGAAACGCACAATTGGTGCTAAAAAAAAAAAACTATCAAAAAATCTTGACTATCCACCAAAATCCAGTACTCCAGTGTCGGTGGTCTTTCCAGATATTTTTGCAAACCATTTATTGTCTTCCTTCCGTTTCCCAGTTACACGCTGCTCTAAGTTGCCGTTTTAAAACACTAAGGTTTGTGACTGCAATGTGTCGAGTTGTGAAGTTCAAGATGTGCAAATACTTTTGCAAACGTTTTTTTTTTTATCCTTTCAATACGCAGACCGAGGGGGTACCGAACATTTTAGCTTAATGTCATTTCTCCTTTTTTTTGTTCTTTTTTGCAATAGAGTGAAAACATTTGCCTATGACGTGATATCAAACATTGTATTAAAATCAAGAGGTGACATGAGAGACGCGCTCCCTCAGATAAACAGTGTTAGTTGGTGGCAGTCTGAAACATTCATTATTACAAAGTTCAGCGGTTCACACGCACAAGAGTAACAACAGCTACGATCTGGATTAGTGAGAGGATAAAAAGAAATCACAATCGTCAGTCTGAGAGATGGAGTGATTATTAACATGAAACCAAATTACAAGCAAACATCCTTCTGTCGCAGATCTACTCATTCATTTTCATCCTTTAATCATTTGTGTATTTTCACATATATATTATTCATTTCTCTACCTATATTTATACATCTCACCTACAAGACCAATGTGTATTTGACATTTTTTTCCTTTTTTTTTTGTTGCTCAAAATAAAAAAACCCCATCATACTAGCCTCAGAGCTTTCAAAGTGCAAGACTGTGAAGGGAGTGAAGGTGGGAGTGGGGGGATGAATGAGTGAATCACTCAACGAATGCTGTCGTATTACTGTAACATCATGTATCCACACACGGAACCATGCTGACACAATACTTTTCCACACATATAAAAGTCTTCATAACGTTTTTCCAGCATAACAACAGGAACGAAGCCCCACCATGTTCAGCCAAGCCAAGTGAGTCATTCTTCAGACGGCAATATGGCGCAGTTTTGTTATGTCGCATCAAAGTCAAACCACGACTAGCGTCATCTTAACCTGATTGCCTCTAGATTTGCCCCCCTGCTTTCACAGTGAATCTGGCCAAACGTCACTGTCTGAACGCAGGCCTGAACCGCGGCCAAGTCTGTACTCAGTGCCTGGCAACGCCGGAGCGCTCGGACGTTTCCTGCCCTCTAAAACTCAGTTATACATCCTTTCCCTCCTCCTGTGAAGCAGGAGGAGGGAAAGGACTCCTGCCAAAAGCAATGGGACCAGCAATTAAATGCTTAGTAGGGTGTAAACAGTGTAATGAAGTTCTGAGTTAAAAAAAATGAAGTAATTAAGGAGTAATCAATGTAATGAAGAATATATGTACACAGTCCAGTCACATTAATGTGACCATCTGTCAAAAGCCAGAATAACCACCTTTCGCAGAGCGAACTGCTACGAGACGTGCAGGAAGAGAGTCACTTAGGTCCCTGAAGGTCTTCTCTGGGATGTTGAGCCATGCCGACTCTAATGCCGTGGCCAGCTGCGCTAGATTACGCGGTTGAGGATCCATGGCGCGAACAACTCGATCGAGATGGTCCCACAGATGCTCGATTGGGTTTAAGTCAGGTGAGTTTGCTGGCCAGGGGAGGACGGTAAACTCATCCTGGTGCTCTTCGAACCACGCACGTACACTGGCAGCTGTATGGCACCTCGCATTGTCCTGCTGGAAGATGCCATCATCCTGAGGAAAAACAATGCGCATGTAGGGGTGGACATGGTCCGCAAGGACAGATGCGTACTTGTATTGATCCATCGTGCCTTCCACAATAATCAGTGAACCCAGAGAATGCCAGGAAAACATTCCCCAGACCATAATGCTCCCGCCTCCAGCTTGGACCGTTCCTGCAATGGTTGCAGGGTGGTTCCTTTCAGAGGTTTCACGCCTTATACGCCAACGTCCATCTGTCCGATGGAGCATAAAACGCGATTCATCTGAAAACGCTACCTGTCGCCACTCAGTGGACGTCCAGCTGCTGTACTGGCGTGCAAATTCTAGCCTTCGTCGTCGATGAACACCAGTCAGCATAGGTGCACGAACCAGGCGTCTGCTTCGGAGGCCCAGACGCAGCAATGTTCGCTGAATAATGGTTTGGGAGACACTTGTGGTAGCCCCTTGGTTCATTTTAGTGGTCAGTTGCTCAACGGTAGCCCGTCTATCTGCCCGAACGCATCTCCGCAACCGTCGTTCGCCTCTGTCATCTATGGCCCGTGGTGCACCACATTTGCCACGTCGTTGATTTTGGACAGTCCCATTTTGCCATGCACGGTACACTTTTACCACGGCGGCACGCGAACAGTTCACAAACTCAGCCGTTTCGGAAATGCTTCCACCCTTGGCCCGAAAGCCAATGATCATGCCCTTTTGGACGTCGGATAAATCGCTTCGTTTCTGCATTACGCCAACGATTGAAATGTTTTCCGAAGCCCACACACACCCTTTATATACGCTCAACTGCACTGTGCTGCCACCTGCCTTCTGTGATTGGTTATTTAACTCTGAAGTGGAAAGTACGTGGTGGTCACATTAATGTGACTGGACTGTGTATATAAAAATAAAATCTAACAGATCGATCATTTTAATTAATCAGTTAATCTCCTAAAATAAACCACACAGAGCCTTCCAAAAGTATTCACACCACTTGAACTGTTTCACATTATGTCAGATTGCAAGCCCAAAACTCCAAACTGGGATTAAACAAACCAACACAAAGTAGTGTGTAAGGAAAGGAAGGAAAACGATGCATAGTTTTCAGTTAAAAAAAAAAAACATAAGTAGTGCGGCATTCTTTTGAATGCAGCCCGACTTTCGTAATCTTTGCAGTGACAGACAATCTTAGCCACTTCCTCTCTGCCAAACAGCTCAAGCTCAGTCTGGGTTGGACAGAGAGGATTTAGGTAACGGACGTTGACAGGAAGATGTTCCGAGCTAAAATCGTTCCATCGCGTCTGCGGTTAGCCGGACGGTCGACCCCTGCCACGTTTGCAGCCTCCTAACAGGTTTCCTTCCAGGTCTGCTCCATATTTAACTCCATCCACCTGGAAAACTTTCTTTGTCTATCCTGAAGAAATGCCCCCACGTAGCATGTCGCCCTCTAAGAAAATGTTCAAGTAGCATGAATACTTTTTCAAAAACCCTGTATGGATGTAATTTTATGTTTTTGCTATTACAGTTAGAGAATAAAAAAAAATACAGTTCCGAAGGGAACTTTATGGCTTTATCAGGATTTTTCTGATGCGGGCAGTTGTGATGGGCAGATGGACACGGCGTCGTATGGGGCGTCCCTTTCTACCGATGATGCGCCCCTACCGAACATGGTGTGCAACGGAACGACACATTTGGGTCACAGGTGTCACACGCTTCAATCCTCAGGCTCCACATCAGACACACAAATGGCAGTTCTACTTACTGAACACATACACACACACGCACGCACACGCGCAATTATTTCACAGCTCGCCTGGAGCTAAAATCTTTTTCACACTTAACAACACAAACGTCACAATCTACATTCTCAATGCATGCAGTGTCGTGTTTACTTGGACTTTGTTACAAGGTGCCAGGTGTATTTTTAGTTGGTTTTTTTAAGATATTTTGAGTTAACTTCAGGCTTATTAAATTGTTAAATAGTTGAACTCTTTGATAAGACAAAAAACTTTAAGGTGACATCATTTCTGAGTGAAATCCGACTCATTTTGTTGTTTCTTGTTTCATCTCTGCTTCTGCTGACTGATGTCTGCTGATGCCAGAAGTGTGTGGCTAACAGTAGCAGCGGAAGCAGGGGGTAGGGGGAGCTACCCCAGGTGGCTCTTAATAATGTATACACTGCAGTTGTGTGTTAGTGAATATTTACATGGGCAGAAATTAACAACTACGGGAAGAGAGAGACGGGAGCTTGGCACACTGACACAGAACCAGGAAGGTCTGTACAACCAAGTGGAAATTAACATGTGGATTGTATTTCTGTCTTCATCCTCCGCCTCCTCCTCCTCTTTCTTCTCACTGTGTGGGGGAACAGTCGTCCAGATCCAGCAGCTCCCTGACCAGTCTCTCTCCAAACTGCGCTCGGCTGTAGCGCTTGACGGCGTAGGCGTCGGACATCTTGTAAAGGATGTACGCGTTATTGATGGCGATGCTGATGCTCAACCAGAACACCTGCTGCCAAGTCTTGTTCGGCTTATGGAAGATGAAATATCTATAAGACAGAGAGAAGCAAACAAACCAAAAAAAGATGTGTGAGACCTGTGGTGCTCATGCAGTTTCACTTGTTGACCTCCTTTCAAGGCAGGCTTATACGGGAAATAAAATGTGCTCAAGTGTTTATTGTTTGTTCGGCAATGTTGGAGTGTTATTTTCCTATTGCATTATGTCTTCCCACACCACTGAAATGAAGGAAATATACAAAATAACATGTTAGGGGTAGAACAGATGAATAAACTATTTATATGAAAAAAAAGCTGTTTATTATTGTGAAAATCTGAAAACAGTGCACCAACCTTTTCTTACTGAACTAGCTCTATTTTTCACTCGGTTCTTAGTGGTCATCATAACCCAGGGTTATATATTTAAATTTAGATCCTAAAACAATTTTCTGTTCAACAAGAAGTTTGTTTATGATAGAAATGAGACTGGTCTCTCAAAGTAAAACATATTGTAAATCAAGAATAATTTATGAAAATTTAATTATCTTCCTCTTAAAGCAAAAAAAACCCTAAACGATAGCTGGCCAGCTTTCAGCATGTTTCTATTGACATTTTGACCATTCAACTTTAGCAATGAGCTCAAAGTCTTTGCTCAGAGCAATCTTCTGCTACCTCGTCTGATTCTCAATGATGTTCAAGTAAGGATTATTTCAGAGAATTCCAGTCAGTAGTAACAATATCACTTTAAATTTCAACCTGCCAAGTGTAGGAATAGCTTGCTAGCTAGTTTCATCTAGCCAGTACCGAGAACCTGGAGAGAACAAGCGAGCCCGTAAGGTCTGCACATACTTGCTGTACTTGTCATCGTATTTGCAGATGTAGCTGAGATGTGCGGCAAAGGCTTCGACGGCAAGGGGGCACGGGATTTCTCCGCTTTTTCTCTTAATAATCACTCCTGCCAAAAAAAAAAAAAAAAAAAGCACACACAAGAAATAGCTGAGAGGTAGCATAGAGAACAGAAGAAGGAAAGAAATCCATGTAAACATACCTGCCACCATTTATTGCATTATTTTGTTGTACATTTTCACTTTTGCTCAATCGTGGAAATTAAAACGTGATACTGTTACCACAAATATCAATCGACCGCGGTGTTGATGCTTCAAACGAAATGAAAGGATTAGAGGCTATTTTGCTATTAATTTAAGACGACAAACCATTCCCACATAGACTCCCACACAAACTCCCACACACACATGCACACACACACAGGCCAAAGAAAATCAATACTAGATAGTAACTGTTTAACTGATCTGCTTCCTCACTTCCACACTCCTCCAGCACAGAGCATGAACACAGCTGGATTTAAAACTTAACAAAGTGGATTAGACACTATGAGGGTGTTTATGCAACATCATGATCCTCTCGGCTCCTAAAAAAGGATTAATGTGGATTAAAAGCTCTCATTGTTTCTCAATGTCAGGAATGCTTGATAAAAGTGGGGGAATCTACCGATGGCAAACTCGCATCACAGAACAATGTTGAATTTTATTTCACCTAATCAGAAGACGGTTTTCCTTTCATGCAGCAATGCAGATTATGTGTTAGGAACAGATATTTCAACCTAAAGCTGTTTAAACAGGACACATTGAAGATCTTATTTCCTCATTCACCTTCTTTAGTTGGTGAGTAGGCATTGGTTATGAACCTGAAGTGTCCCTTATTGTACCAGCTGATCAGAGACATGCTGCCCTTCATCATCACTCGTGACTGGCCGCGCTGCGCCGGCGTGGAGCTGCAGACCAGCATGCTTTGGGGCAGACCTGTGCAGTCACTCTTCCTGGTGCTCAGCAAGCCACAGCAGTAGATATCTGAACAGAGAAGAAAGATACAATCTGTTTTTTTTTTCATGTTTATGTTTCAAAAGAGAACATTAAATGACTCATGGAGGGCGACACTCTCTTTTTGGTTTTTATGCTTTAAAACCAAAAACCTTCCCCTTCCGTTTACAACAATGAGCTACCTGTGATGGTTTGCAATATTTAATCTTAAGAAAAATGCACATATTGTTTTGGTAGCAGAGTGACAGAGTGTACAAAAGTCTAAGAGTGTGTGTGAGCAGTTTTTCAAGGCTGGCTTTTCGGGTTGGATTTGGCGGAAATATAAATTTGACGAACGACTAAATGACTAAATGACTATGAACCACGAAGAGAGCTTTCATTCTGTCTTCCTGTTTAGTTTGGGAACTAGATGCCTGCAGGACCGTTTTGGCTGTTCAACGTCTTTCATCTGTGCACACAATTGACTCTCTTTGCCTCTTCCTCAGACGAGAAAGAGGCAAAACAGGCATGTGGGCCGCTGATGTGTCAATGGTTCACAAAGCGGCTCCCATCTCCACTCAGGAGTGTGCACGACTGCTGCAGAATAACGTGGAACAATTAGGTCCGCTAATTAAACACGCAAGATAAAACTGAGAGACAAAATTGTGGGACAATGTGTGTTCAACCAGATATTTATCGTGGTGGGGGATGTTTTCAGCTGCTACTAATTGTGATAACATAATGTTGATAATATCTGGGGTCTTTTAGTCGTCCTGGTGGAGGGACACTCAGGCTGAGTTTTGCTTAGCATAACAGAGTGAATGCACTGTCACTTCACTTTATCTGGATTTTGTTTAGAATAAAGAAGCGCCGCCAGGCTCTTTATTCTAACGTTTTGGTTCAGTCCCGTTCGTAAAAATGCTGATTAACCTCGGCAAAGCGGCATGTCTTTTGATTTGTACTAAAAAGACGCCACTGGCCAGAAAACAAGAGCTTAAAGAACTAACCAGGAGCAGAGTTATTTTATTTATTAGTAAAACTGAAATCTATACTCTGATTGGTTTCTCTTGGACTAAGTGAAAAGTCCTAATTAAACTCATTTTCATTAGCGGGACGACATCTGACTGCAGAGAGGCGCCAGTTACTCTTGTTAAATTAATTAGACCCTGACTAATCAGACCAAATTTCCCTTGATCGGCTCCGATCTGCTGGAGCACAAACTCTCAGCGCATTTATTCAACGGAGCAACGATTTGTTCTGGGATGTAAATCTTCATAGGTGGAAGCGAGGCTGAGCAGGCTTTGGTTTTAAAGTATAAATGGAGAAAATCCTGGACTTCCTTAATTTTTGGTTAAACTCCAAACGGCCTAGACCAAGGAAACCACAGAACATTGTTTTCACTTTCATGTTTTAAAGCCCCCCAAGAAAAAGAGGACGTTTTATTGGAGATCCGGTCAACAAGGCATCCCTCTTTACGAGGGGATCAGTGAGAGAGTTAGTCATGATGAGATGCTGGCTTTGAACTGATGTTTCTCTCTCGGTAAATATTTTTCTTGTGGTCTTCAAAGCGAAGATTTGGAATCAGGGTAAGGGTGAGGGAAGAAACTATAGCTTTAGTTTGCTAACATAATTTTGGGTTTAAAAGGTCACCGCAGTCAAAAAATTTTCATGTTCAATGGACATGAACTGAAATATAATGGCTGAAATATAATGAGAATCCAAGCTGCAGTCTTTCATGTTGCATGGTTTTATCCTACACTAGTGCTGCCTGTTCTGTTTCAGCCTGAGGACTATGCCATCAACCCTGCTTTAAAGTGAAACAAACTAATCAAATTTGTACAAAGGCAAAAGTGGAATAAGACAACAAGTGAGATTACAATCTGTCCTCTGAGGAAGCTGTCTGCTTGGTTACCCTGCTTGCTGAATTCAGAGAAGAGGCCGAGGCTCGTGATGGACGGGCCCGTGAAGATGACGGCGTTCTTGCCGGAGATGTTCTGGCAGAGCTGCTTGGCCACAAGGCTGTGGAGCTGTGGCTTGTTCTTCAAGGTGGCCAGTCCGTCTGCGCCCTGTCCCTCCTTCAGATGGACGGAGATCTGCACGTGGGGCGGAAACCAGACGGAACGTCAGGTACAGAGCGGCCAAACGCTGAGCTGGTTTCAGCGAAATTCCCATATTGTCGCTTGTTCGTAGAAAGCCTTTTGCAGACAGGGCATTAAATCTGTACATCTTAGAAATATAAACTCAGAATTATTAGCAAACAGCTGAATTTGTCCATTCTGGACTGAGTCAAAAGGCATTAGTATGAATATTAGAGATCTACATTAGCTATGGAGCCATTAAGCTGAGTGGAGAGAGTCCCTAATTCTGTGAGGTGATTGGATATTATTTTGTAGTGCCACAGACTAATGATTCACATTTTTTCTTTCCTTTTTTTGTTCTCCTGTCCCTGATTTCGATGAAGAATACATCAGTGGAGAATCACTGCCAAATGGCTGTGAATGCTGTTTCTTCTCTGTAATGGACGCTTTAGCGTATGAAGCACAGCGCATAAAAGGTGCTTTTATTTGAATAAAAGCATAAGAAATCTATGAATAAATAATTAATATTGTTCAACAACTGCTTTCATGTAAGGGAAAAAAATAAATGTTAGAAACAAATGGTTTAATTTCAGCGTATGGACGCTTCTCTTTAAACTAAAGCAACTCTGGCTTATTTTCCGGGCTAACTAATAAAATGCATGTTGTGTTTATAGCTAAAATGCCAAATTTGATCTATTTCTGGGTTCCTTGTAGTAAATTTACAATGTCGTATTTTTGTACCTCTCTAATCGCTCCAGAAGTTTCGTTTTATTTGTTGGTCAGCTAATTCTCAAATTAAAAAGTGCTTAAAATTATGAGTCCACAGCGAAAACATTCCAACATGCATGGCTTCACTGCACCTTTCAAGGTGGAAGTATCCGGTTATTGTCTTGAAGACGTGACACCAGACTCTTCCTTCTTTCTGAGGGCGTTTCCGTCTCATAGATGTTGAGCTTCTCTCTCATGTTTCACGTCTTTGTTTGAAGATGGTCTGTGTGCTTACAGTGCAGAAACTCTTTACTTTTTGCTGACCTTAATAAGAATCTCTCGATATTGTTTTTTACATATTGAGTTGAAGTTCTAAATTGAACTACTTTTCATTAGATTTGGTTTTTTTAAAGACAAATTATGTTGGTAGTGTTATATAAAGCAGGGTTTTTTCACAGCTAGTCAAAAAAGGTTTCATGAACGGATGAAATGACAGATACTCTTGATCAGACAAATGGGGCCTAGTAAAGGCGACAGATCTCTATTTTTGAGTCAGATGGCAGTAAGGTGGAGGAGTCCTTCTTCCTCCTTACCAAGAGGAGTCGGTTGGACCTTTTGTGTCAAAATTCAACTCTGGAACCGACTGGCCCTTTTTAGAAGACACTAGAAGTCATCAAAAGAAAAAGATTCATCCAAGTTCCCCTCTGCGTTTCTAACCAGCAAAGGCGTTAAAGATGAAAAAACTTGTGATATAAATCTCCTTCATCACTTTACCTGAACCCAGCTGGTGGGAAGTTCTTAAACACAGATTTCTTTTGATATCAGGAATGTTTACTGGACGGTTTTGCGTTATTTTTGCATAATTCTCACATGAAGAGATGAAAATAAAGAAAAGTGAGATGGGGGGGGCAGGAAGAAATGTGTGTTTTTCATTTAGTTTGGTAATATTTTTTCCCAGAAGTTGTGCACGTCAACATGTCGCCTTAAGAAAGCCAAAACCTCACTTTCACTTTCTCACACAGTCACCATCAAAAGTTTGACATTTTGGATTAACCAGAGCGCTGTAGTTGGTAATTAAAAAAATAATCCTAAAAAAAGAAAAAGAAAAGAAAAGAGACTTTTCTAAAAAAAATTACAAAATTTATTGTGCACACAGCACAGCTTTCGGGACGGTTGGACCGATCTGACAGTTCTGGTCCTCAGAGGATCCGCGGCGTTGCATAAGAGACAAGCGTAGGAGCGGAGGGTTGCGTCGAGGGCAACGCCGTCAGTCGGCACAGCAGCTCTATCTGTGATTGTAATCTGAAGCCAGAAAATACTCCACTCTGCGGCATCAAAAAGGAAACTAACAACCAGCGTTTTAGCCCAGGAGCCATCTCTCACGCTCACATCCAGTTTTCAAAGTGAATTTTGCAGCCTGTGAGCATCATTCCCCATAAAATGAAAAAAAAATGTATTAAAGCTATTTTCCTCTGTCCGGCGCACACAAGCAGCGGGTCGAGACAGAGATCCGAGGCGGGCCCGGATCAAAGCCGCTCACGTCTTCATTAAAAGCCTTTCAGATTTCGGCCTGAGTGGAAACTTCGCTCCCTTTTTCATGAAGTCGTTTTTTTTGCCATCATGTTTCAAAGCAGAAAATTAAAACGGACCCACATCCTTCCATTGCTTCTTTCGAAACGTGCCGCATGTTTTTATTTATTTTGCTCTCATCCGGCGCCTCTACCTGACAGATGAATCCCGTGGAGGTGCACTGCCGGACCCAGAGGCTGAACTTCCTCTTCTTCCTCTTCCTCAGATCTCTTTCTGTGCAGGTGGTGATAAACACGGGGTCCTCATCTATCAGTGGCTCATGAAGAACCTGGAAGTGCACAGAGGATTGAGTAAACGTTAACTAGTGTCAAAACATTTCTATAAAACAAAAACCAATGTCATTACTCAGGCTTGAAGGGAAAAAAAATGTCTTCAATCTGTAGAAATCTGAAGAAAGCAAAAATGATTATTTATTTTTAAATTATATCTATAATCTTCAGTGTTGTGGATTGTGATATAGAGCTGATCTTAAATAACCCACATGCAAAAAAAAAACCACACACACACACACAAAAACCTCCAGGATAATTTCACAAATCAGAAGTCAAAGTGAGCACTGTGCTGTTTTGAAACCCCAACTAGAGCGATGCTAATGTTATGAAACACTGCGTCAAATCTAGAGAGTCTTAAAAAGCATGAAATTTTTATCATGGAGACGTGTTAAAGACGCCGTAGCACAGAAGGTGCTACTGGAGTAACAGGCTGGCTGTCAGTGTGGAAAACTAGACAGAGAGGACAGCCTTTTGAAGAGTAGTTTGTGTTTGTGTGGGATAATGATAAAAAAAAAATAAAAAAACCCGTTTTCAGCAGAAAAAAAAACACCTTCTGGTTCGCAACTTTTGCTTTTTAATCATCACTGAGACTTTTTTCCCCTACTGTTTAGATGCATTAGATAATGTAGAAACTAGTGAAACTGCCAAACCTCATGACACTGAAAATATCAACTGATAAGCATTGACTTTATTGTTGGTCGAAAAGCTAAAGTTAAACTTTGCATCTGACTTTTTGCGATACATTTTACAAAAACAAAACTGGTTATCTGTCGAATGGCAACAATCTTTCCTGATTAACTTACATAATTTTAGACAAGACTAATTCACAGCAATGTAATCTCATGTGATCCCTTCACAAGACAAACAGATATCCACCTATATGCAGTAATATAATATTAATCCAATCATTTGTATTGCGTTGGATTCGGTTAGATATAATCGCCATGTTTTTGGACCGTCAGAGGAAGCCGGAGCACCCCGACAGAAACCGTGTACACACAAAGAGAATATGCTAGACAACAGAAGTTAAGATTTAATGGTGTCTTTTTATAAGGTGTGTGTAAATGTATGTTTCCTGCTGTTTCTCTGTTGTCTTTTCTGCATGCTAAATCTGACCAACGCTGAAGCTCAGTTCTGCTCTGTCGTCAAACAGGACATTTCCCAGTCAAATATGAGTTTATCGTTTCATGAAAAAATAATGAAGCTTTCTAGCCTCTCACTGAATGACTTCATCCAAACCTCAGATCTCCCCATGGGCTTAGAGTCCAACCCGTAATGACCAAGGCTTTGTTTCAAACAAACAAGTCCTTAGTTAAATCTTTACTGCTCAGCCTCTGAAGAAACTACAACAACAACAAAAAATTATTTACTGTCGGTGAGAATAAATATAAGGAAACAATATTGTGTTTCTCTTTTTTTAAACCCCCTCAAAACATCTGCATATCAGACACTGGATCCATGAGGAGACCATGAGTGTGGAGAGGTTTAAACTAACAACAAAATGAAAACAGGACAATACAGTTACTAAGAAAAGTCTGTTTCTCCATTAAATGAGTAAACTATTGTGTGACAAAGCAACAGTTTCACTCTGTGCTTCTCTCTGTGTCTGCACCCACTCTGTCCCTGGCACAGTCAACTATCAGATAAAATAAACTGTCCTGGACACACACACACACACACACACACACACACACACACACACACACACACACACACACACACATGCACACACTCTGTGGCAGCCATCCTGCCCTCATTATTTCAATTTTGTCAATTTTAGATGCAAGCAGATTGAGATGATTTGGCGTTAAAAAAAGAAGAAGAAAAGACAACTCGGGTCTATTTGACAATCCAATAATCCACAATATTTAAACTGTTTCCTTTAAATTTGCAGAGCTGAATTAGATTTGGGTGTGACACAACAGAGGTTACGAGATTCCCAAATGTATTTCTGGAATAGAAGGGATCATCTTTCATCAGTTACGCTGATCCGAGAGGCACTTAAGCTGCTCAAACTAAAAGCAAATGAATCAGCGAAGTTTCCACTACTTCCGTTACTTTTGTTTTTTTTGATGCAGGCATGAAAATTGATGCTCTTAAAATATGATTATTTATCCCAAGAGACCCTTCACGAGCAAATACTGAATATGAAGTACAGTGTGTTGGTTATTAGCAGTGGAGAAAGTGGATCTAAATCAATGCTTTTATAAAAGAAACAAAACTGCTTGTGATCATCACTCCATGCAACCACTTGGAACATACATGAGATCTTTTTCTTCTTTTATTTCTTTATATCAACTGCATTTATATGCTGAATTGCAAAAAGTCTGTTGTCTTTTCAATGTTCATAAACACATCATGCATTTATATAAATGCATTCATTCTAAGATTAAAATACAAAGTGCAGTATTTGCTAACTAATACGCTTCTGGAAGCTGTTGGTTGTACTCAATTTTTATCTTATTCATTTTATTTTATTTCTCAAAACATGGGGTGGGGGGTTGAGATATTTGTGCCACACCTTATAGCTTCAATTGTTAAAAGAACGAGAAAAATCACGTGCAAGATTCCTTTCAGTTTACCTTGCTAATAGCCACAGAAACAAGGCTTAGCAATATTATAATTCATGCATTTGTACTCAAACTTGTAAACTATCCAAAAAGTCCATGAGCTTCATATAGTAGTTTCCTTAAGAAGTGACTGCCATACACTGATGCTTTCAAACTTAAACTATAAAACAAGACTTTTTGGTAAAGAACTGTTTAACCTTATCTGGGTTTTGAAAAATGAAAACATTGATCCAGAGCCTTTTATTCAATGATTTGTCTCAGATGTTATCAGTGCTGCAAACTGTGCACAGGGTGTGATAGGGCGACCTCAGTCTGAGGTTACATGACCACATCTGCAAATGCTGTGCAAAATAAATCTCTACTGCACACAGCTTCTGTTTTTTATTTCTTTTTTCTAAAGTTGATCTATTTGTTTTTGGGTCAGAGCTATGCATTTATCAGGTAAAAATCTGAAACACTTATCCTTTATTATGATGCTGCGTGAAAAATAAGAGGACTTCTTCGACACAGTTCTCACTGCGACAGTAGCTGCCTGAATAAAACCCCCCTAAGCATTCTTTTAACAGTACATGTAAGAAATGACAATTCATATCTATATTCCAATTCAAAAATAATATATTGATTCCAAAGGGAAAATCGGTGTTGTTGTATGTCAATGTGAAATTATAATAATTTTGCATGTGCAGGTTTCAACTGAAACACATGAGTTGCTTTTGAAGGCAAGGCTTTTTGCCAGAAAGTGCAACTTCTGCTGTTTCACACCAAAAAAACAAAAACAAAAAACCATTACCGTCAAATATTACCAGGAACACACAAACAGCCTCAAACAGGTTTGACATTTCCACTTGAAGCAAAAGGAGTGCTTTCATATCACACATCACAAAAACAGGCCACATTTTCAAAAATCTGAATTTGATGGTGGATTTCTGATATTTGGTTCTCTGAAGATTTGACCCGACCAAGACCTTTAAGAATTATACCTAACAGCAATTATTGATTAGTTACATTAGAAACAGACTGTGTGAAGCAGTGTTTTACTATTATCTACTGTACAAGACAAAGCTAAAGATACAACAACTTTGTTACTTTAATAGTGCCAGATTTTTTTCCTTATCCAAAAAAAGGAAAAAGAAAGAAAGCATATGAATAAATAATAATAAAAAAAACCTTAATAAAACATGGAATGACTGCTACTTCTTCTACAACAGTGCTGCTCATCAGTAGCTGAAAGTTTGACATTTTCCTGGCGACCAAATAGAAAGTAAATAGTTCTCTAGTGACCAGTGGAAAAGTGAGTCCAACTGAGCCAAAAAAAATTTGGAGGGAAAACCAGATAAAAAATAAATAAAATAAAATAGTTCTCTAGTGACCCAGTTGGAAAAGTGAGTCCAAACTGAAGCCAAAAAAAGAAATTTTGGAGGAAAAGCCAGATAAAAAAAATAAATAAAATAAAAATAGTTCTCTAGTGACCCAGTTGGAAAAGTGAGTCCAAACTGAAGCCAAAAAAGAAATTTTGGAGGAAAAGCCAGATAAACAAAAAAAAAAAAAAAAAAAAAGCGGGCTGAGCTTTCCTACATAATTAATATGTGGATGGTTTTCAGATTGAGGTTCACATTGCTTCAAGCAAAGCTCTTCCATTGTCTCATTTTAAATGGAAGTGGGGCATTCCTTGCCTTAATGTAAAAGTTCACAGATTTGCTCATAAAAGGTTAAACATTATTTAAACTGCTGAGTCGGTAACAATCTGATTTAAACACTTCTACAACTACTCTTTTATATCTAATTCTAACCTTATCTCCAATTTGACTTTGACTGCAGTTCAAACTAATTAGCATTACGCTACGTTTCTCACTGACCCACAAAAGCAAAAATGATTTCTAAACTTTTGCACTGTACTTTTGTTCCTCACATTACAGCAGAATGGAGAGTCTGAACAGAAACATCCGCAGACGATCTGGAGACTTGCACCTACCTGTGTCTGCGAGGGCCTGAAGGTGCAGCTGAACGACTGCTGCAGCGAGTCCAGGAACGGCTGGATCTTGTAAAGGCCCTGATTGCTCCCCTGGGACGGGCGGAAAGCCACAATGTGAAAGTACTTGAGGATCTTCTCGAAGCGCGACTGGCTCATCTTCAAGGCGATGCTCCTGTTGCTGAAGAAGCCCGAGCTCCAGATGCTGAGCACCGACTCGCAGCGGTGCACGCTGGTGGAGATGACGAAGCCCAGGAAGGCCTTCATCTCCTGCGCCGTGACGGGACACCAGCCTTCCTCGGAGCCGAAGCGCTCCTGAAACTTCTTGGCGTACATGTTTGTCTGGGTGACCATGTTTTGGATGCAGTTGTCTGGGACGAAGAGCTGGAAAAAGTCCAAGGCAGTGGCTGTGGCCGGCATCTTCTGAGCGGGTCCTGGAAGGAGACCGAAAGGAAATAAGTGAAATGGTGCACAGACAGAACGACAGGAAGTCCGACATAAGCTTACTATGGGGAACGGCTGTCAATCTTAGCTCTTGAAATTCAGTAACAGATTTTAGTTTGGCTCTTCTGCTCAATGAAACATTTACTCTTTTTGACACTTTGACAGGAGAAAGTGAGCTGTCATTCTTCAAGCGGAGGAGAACAAACGCAAAGTGCTTCTTGCTGACATAAAGCACAAAGTCGCCTCAAAAGTAGAGAAAAAAACAGCATCAAAACTGTTTGTGTTTTTGTTTTTTTAATGAATGAACCGTGTCAGCCTTTGGTATGAATGTCAAAGGCCGTGGGCCGTGGCTGGAAAGTTAAGAAGTTTTGACAGCCACCGCACTGTGGCGAGTGTTGGGAGTTTGTCGTTTCTCTGCTCGCGGAAGGTTTCAGTGTCTCGTTGCTTTATTGTTATGGCAGGAAATGAGTCAGAGCCTCGTCCCCAAGTAGCTGAATCAGGCTTCTGACATCTGCCAATAAAGCCTCGGCTGATAAAAGATAGTGGCGCTGGAAAAGGAACATTTATAATTTAGTCAAGCAAACACACACACAGCAAACAAACATGTCCACTGATTAGGTGGTTTATAAAGAGACGTGTGCTTGAAATGCTGCAGCTGCGGTTAAATATAACCCTTATCTCAGAGAAAATACAGATAAAATGTCCATTTAGACATAATGAGTAAAATAGCTTAGTTTGAATAACATAAATGGTGGCTAATTGTAGATTGGGAGATAAATTAATATAGTTCACGGTTCAAAAACTTGCTTTCTAAGTAGGTTTTTACACTATTTGCACAGTTCAAAGCAAAAACATTAGAGACATTAATTAAGATATATTAAAAATAAGTAAATTATTTCAGATTTGAATTGATAAATAATCCCAGCCTTACTCGGCTCACATTTGAGTTTTGCTTTGGTTGTTGTAGTTTTTTTTGTTTTGTTTTGTTTTTTTCAGCTTAAGGCTTTAAACCACAGTCCCTCAGGGCTCAGTGTTGGGAACCAAAATTATTTGTTTTATGTATTAAAGTTTGCAAAGTATTCAGGATTCTCAATCCACTTTTATTTGCACATGATAATAATATACTTTGCTCAGGTAGTGATTTACAATTACTACCTGAAATTGTTCAAATAAATAGAAAAAAAAAGGATCAACATAGAAATGGTTCACAAAAGGCACAATTACAAATTCAAATTAATGGGGCTAAGAAGAAAAATACTTGACATATTCTTTACTATTCAGTAATATTTCCATATTTAAGCTATTGTGCTGAGGTTTGAGAAAATATAATGCAGAAGAACCATCCATCGTCTATTTATTCCACAAAAAAAGTCTATCCTAAACAACAACCTCCACAACAAAAAATCCAATACGGATTGTCATTTACCATGTTGGCTACAGAGATAACTGAAATCTGTTGTTTTTAGAATAAAAAATCACAAGGATTTTATAGAATTCCAAAAAAAATGCAAATTATATTTAAAGGCGAACGCAATCTACTACCAGAAAACATTTAAAAGAAACGAGTAATTTCAATTCCATAAGCTATGCACTGCAACATATTTTGTTTACATACTAACAAACAAAACAGTGTTAAGTCATTCTTCATAGTATGATGCAAGGGTGAAGCTTCAAGGTTGGCAGAAATAAATGTACCTATCAGCTGATACACTAACATCCCACACCACTCTGTCTGGTTTTTACTGGCTCATCTCAGTTAGAGGTTTTCTCGGAGCTTGTTGACTGCTTTGGGAAAAAAAAAAAAAATAAATTGGAAATTGAATGGAACAACGCCAAGCTCAATTGAACACCAATGTCTCATTATCTCTAAACAGCATATTTGGATCGCTTCTCTGAAAGGTTTGCATTAGCCTCTTAAGGTACAATTAAAGACAGCGCCATCGGGATGGGACATTAGATCGCTGCAGGCCTGGAGGAGGACAGGATGTGGACAAGAGACAATCGGGAATAATCACGAGAAGATGTCTGCCGCTTGCAGGGGAGATGGCCAAAATATGGGCAGGCTGGCTCAAAGCCAAACTCATTTATGTCCAACTAAACTTTAAAGTTCAATGTAAATCTAAGTGGGATGTAGAGACCCGTTTTCTATAGATAACAAAATGAAAACATAGAAAAGTGGCCTTGAAAATATTCAACCTCCACATTTTTGCATGCTACAGCCACAAACCTGTGCAGTTTATTTGGACTTTAATTCGCAGACCAGCGTGAAGTATGGAAAATGTCAGAAAGCAGATGTTTACGCCTTTTCCTCAGAGATCTGGCCTCTGATGAGTAATGCCAGCTTGTTTTTACTCTAACCGGCAAATATGCTGTTTATTACCATTCTCTGAAGTTCGTCAGCTGAGGATTGAAAATATACATTTTCTAAATCATTCACTACCAAATCCAAGAAAATCCTACCTGCTGATCAGCTGATATTTTTTTTTATTCCAGTAGCTGGAGGACAAACATCTGCCTGGTAGAGAGCTTTTATATCCAGGGATTACACAGTTGGAGATTACGCTACATTTGCGGCGCATAAACCCTTCACCAAACTGAACATGGTTCAGGCTCAGCTGAGAAGCCAAGGAGAGAACTGAAAATTATCTTTTGCCCATCATCGTTAAGAGGGTTTCCTTAAATAAACTAAAATGGTCTGATTTTAATATTCAGAAAGCTATAAACAGAAAAATGAGACAAATACTTAATACGTGTCAGTCAATGTGATAAAATAAGCAAAGACATGAGAAAAATCTGAAAGGGGTTAAACTACTTTCTTTTCTTTTTTTTTTTTTTTACAGAATACCTTACTCTTATTATAAAACTGCTTTATTTCAATGCAATATGTAATATGTAGAAAAATTCTGTTACAAAGGAGCACAAACATCCAATATAAACATCTAATTGAAAGTCTACTGAAAATGCATCTACGATTTGGTCCTAACTCCTCACCATAAGTGGTTTGTATAATCTAAAGGTTTAGATATGGGTTTCATAATGCCTTGCTCGCTGTGCAGAGAAAACAAATTCTCACCCGACTATGAACCCTAAGCTGAACTAAAACCTGACCTGGGTGTTTCCCTTAGGTCTGCACCTGTCTTCTGCTGCAAAACCAGAAGAAACCATCTAGGGTTTGCATGGGTTTGTGAGCGAATGTGTTCTGACAGGAGCCCATAATTTATGAACACATGACACGGCGTCCAGCGAGTGGAGCTGTCACATCCGCAGTGTGTTTGTGTGACAGGCAGCACACCTTGACAGAGAAATGGGCAGGCAAGTGACAAATATGCAGCCAGACAGGCAAAGCAGTCCAGACATATTAATATCTCCCTTTACTGCAGCGTTGGCCGACCTAAGAAGCTTCTGATCCCGTCAGTGTCAGTAGAGATGCATAATCGTGCACCGATGTTCAGACCGGAGATCTCCAGATTATTAAGTCTGAAAACAGTTTTGTCACTTCATGTGCTTTTATCTTCGCGGATTAGCGGCCAAAACCCATGTGCAAACAGACACTGAATGTTTTTCTTTTACAAATCCACCTCAGACTAAAACAGACAGACACACCTGGGCGCTACCTTACAATAACTAACCTTACACCACCCACTTCCGGATGTGGGAAGCACAAAGCATCCTGTAGCTTTCCTTATCTCCATGGGAACTCTGGTTATTGGCTCAAAAGAAAACCCACATGCACTCTTACATTTCTAATCATATAATAGGTGGATTTGTTTTATTCATTTATTATTTTTTGCAAGCAAGTTATTTCTGATTCTTCAGTGCTTTGCTTGCACTTTGCCCAGTTCTCATTTGTAAAAAAAAGTCAACAAACAGGCTATGAGCACAGCCGGGCTTGGTTCATATCTTCCAGAGCCACATGCCGCAGCTGCATCCAAAGCTGCAGCGATGCTCTATATCGCTGTGGATACAGACTGGCATTCCCTGCTGCCATGGATAAACAGGCAGAAGCTGAAAGGGATGGACAGAGCAGTTGGATGGGTTCTCCAAAACACACACACGTTGAAGTCTCCTTTTCTCTTCGCAGGGAGAAAACTGAACCCGGCTTGTAGCAAGTGCTAAAAAGCACCAAATATATATATTAAGATTAATATAGCCGAGATGGTGTAGTCTTTATTAAGAGAACATATTTTTCTATTATAAAACACAGTTTAAAAAATGATTCAGATAATAATAATTATTATTTTATGGTTTATTTCCCGTCACTGCATCTCCATTTGCCCCTGACACCTCATTGGTCAACATGCACAGCTGGTGAACTTCACACCTATTACAGTAACTTATAGCTCTAGCCCTGCCCACTGACTGACTGAATGGTAAGGCAAGGTGTGTGTGTGTGTGTGTGTGTGTGTGTGTGTATAGGACCACTCACTGACTTTGTAGCCCTATAAGATTGGTAAAAGATGGGTTATGTAATTGGAAATTATTCAAGTACAGCATTGGCATTAAGCTTTTGCAGTTGATCTGATTCCCATATGAATAAGTTAGACAGTTTGTGTGAGGGTTCCCTGCTGCTTCTCTAAATTACACAGCATGCCCCCCCCCTCCCCGCCGCACTGCAATCAAACATGAACTCAGCAGCGTGTGTATCACAGCACTGAGGGGTGAAGTATCAAAGGCTAAGCGTGTGTGTGTGTGTGTGTGTGTGTGTGTGTGTGTGTGTCATTAACCCTCCAGCGCCGTGTCACGCTCCTCTCCATCGCACAAGGATGGAAAAGGAGGCGTGCATTCAGTTGCGTTATCACTGCCCTACATTTTCGTAAGAGTCAGAGAAATGGCCCGTCTGACCTGAAAACCCACAACTGTGTGTTTTCCATTCACCTTGGGGCCAGAGGGGTAAGGGGGGCATTTCTTCTCTACTGCACAAACGACCTTATTCGTTTCGTCGCGAATCGCGTCTCTCTCACCGTATGTCTCTTTGTACGGCGGGACCGTGACGTCCTGCAGCGTCTCCGTCCAGCCTTCCTCCTCCGCCTGGCTCCGGGTGAGGCAGCCCGGGGCCCGCTGCTCCCGCCGGCAGACCCCCCGCCGTGGCCACACTCCTTGTCCCCGCGTTTTGGATGGTGGTGATGGTGCTGCTGCTGCTGCTGCTGCTGCTGCTCGCCCGCCTCGGCTATGTAGTTGTCGGAGTCGGAGTCCCCCGAGGTGCTGTAGAAGGGATTGTCGCTGCTGTCATCCCCGGACTCGCCGAACACGTCGTCGGATATCTGCAGGCTCTCGTACCGGGAGCGGGCCGCTTCCAGGAGAGACAGCGCCTTCCGCCCGCACTCGGCCATCTCCCTCAGCAGTGATGCTCCTTTCCCCCCCTCACCCAACCCCGCTTCCCTTCTTCCTCTTTCTCTCTCTCTCTCAGTCTGTCACTACGTCTTTCCTGGCGTGCAGGTAGTCACGATCTGCCAAGATCTTGCAGGAACACGGACGTGTGTGTGTGTGTGTGTGTGTGTGTGTGTGTGTGACACACACAGCACCTTACCGTGCACTAAGGAAGCTGCACTTTTAAATCCACTTTCGGATGTAGAGCCTGGCGGCCAGACGGCTGAGCAGCCGGGGAAAGCTGTGCTTCAAAGGTCCGGAAATAATTCCGCCCCTCGCTGTGCGGACGGGGCTGCGCACTGGGCAGTCAGTGCTCAGCATCCGGGTTGATAGAGCGGCGATCTACGCTCTCCACCGAGGAGCAGCAGGAGTAGTAGCCGTCTGCCTCCACATCACCTGACACTGAATCTCCCCAGCGTCCACCAATAAGATCACATTTCCTGATCCAAACCGAGAGGAGGATTTACAATAATAATAATAAAATAATAATAATAATAATAATAATAATAATAATAATAATAATAATAATAATAATAATAATAATAATAATAAGTTATTAATGTGGCCCAGTTTTTCCAGTGTATATCAGTGATTCTTGAGAATAGGGACAAAACAGGTCCTATGGATAAAGCACAAAATTTGAATAAAATATACACAAAAAATATTTTTTTCAAATAGCTGACTAAGCTAACCTGGGTCATGTGAGCACAACAATGTATATTTTCCAGGTATTTGCTGAATATTGTTTTTTTTTAAACATTCTAGTCGGTGGGTGAAGCCTGTAAAATCCCTTGTCCAGGAGCAGAACTCCATACATTATAATAGTTTAAAACAATTAAAGAAATACTAAAATTATATATTATGACAATTAAGTACAATTAGTCATATAAATAATTATAAAAGTATCGATACATTTATTAAAAAAATATTTTTTATATATTTTCCAACTCCATTGAAATTTGTTCTTTTTGTCAATACCGTCAGAAATGAAAATAATGTAAAAAAATCAGGCATTATTGTGGGGCACCAGAACTTCTGAGGACCCCATGATCACTTCCCTTCTCTTCTTTTGCTAAGAGGGCTAGTTAGCTCTGGTTAGCTTAAAGCTAGTTAGCTTTGGTTAGCTTATGTTATTCTTTAGTTTTTTCTTCTGTTTTATTCCTAAGTTGTTTGTCACAACCATGATGTGTCAACACCATAACTGGCAACTTACAAAACTTTGATGAAATTTTGTGAAATAAAAGCTTAATTTTGGTATATTGTAAATACTTTATGGACCTGATGAGCTACAATATGGCCTCCTTCAGATTAACATCATATAAATTGAGGTAGTTTGGCTTTTTGTCACCTCTGTCAGATGTCAACTCCATCAGTTTTTGTGACTTTCAGTGAAATTGTTGTCAAATCTCACTTAAATGTGCAAATAATTCATTTTAATGTATTTTACATAAATTGCATTACTTCACATGTATCAAGGTTTGCATTTTACTCACTAGTTTGTCACCACCTTCAGTTTTGTGTCAACTCCGTCAAATGGACTTTTTGTCGTTTTTTGTTTTAAATAATATTTGTTTCTTGAGAAGCATTTGTCTGTAAAATGAGTAAAAATATCACTAACAGGGTCATTAAAAATGATTTTTGATGTATTTTTGTCAGATGGTGATGACAACGTTCTGGGTCAGGTCGATTAAAAATGTAATTTTTTAAAAAAATGTTGCAACTGGGAGCCTGTACCTCAGCATCTTTACATTTCCAAAACATTATTTTTCATATTTGCATACATAAGGTTGAGAAATAACAAAAAACATTATGGGAAAATGAAAACCCATTTTGTCCCTATTCTCAAGAATCACTGATATATTAGGGAATATTATGCATCATTTAAATTCTTAGAAATACACCAAGTGCATCTAAGCGTATCTATGTAGCCACTTTCTAAATATCCGTATAAATAAATGATGAAATAAGTTTAAAATAATACATATGGCACATATTTTCCATGCAGCAAAAACATTGCCCAAAGTGCCACCATCCATTAAAGATTTGTTGAATACTATATGTAATTGATAAAAAAAACAAACAAAAAACAATTCAAGTAAATAATTCAGACCATGTATTGAAATTGAAAGCTATTGATTATTTCTGATATAAATGTTTAAACATTAAAACAATTAAAATGCATACAATAAATGTGACTAATATTTTTCTGCCTTAGGTCAATTACATAAATAAATACAAAACAACAATAATATTACTTGATTATTACTTTCAATAGTAAAACAGTGTTATAATCCAATGATTTAAAGTTTTCAAAATGAACTACCTCTATATATTGCCCTCAATACCTACTGAGGTCAAAAAGGGTCACAATCCAAAAAATATGTATTTTGTTAAAGAAATATTTGTATATGTGATATTTTAAATTATGAAGAAATGATGAAGAATTACTTAAATGTTCAATAACTTTTTAAATACACAAATACTTCCCTTTCTCCTCTCAGTTTGTTACTTTCTAATGAACGATTTTCATTAACCTCTGTATCTCTGTATTAAAAATGTGTTTATTGATCTGATGTAATTTTCTAAAATGTCTTGTTTTCATTAGCTGTAAAAAGACTTTTTTGTTTTTGTAACAGAATTAATGGTATGAAAATATCCACCAGTATGTAATTAATCTGGGTAAGGTGATTCACTTGACAAATTAAGTTTCTGAAATAATCTGTATTTACTTAATTGAAAGAGATTTCCCGAAGCCTCTCACAAAAATAGTACAATAGATATTTATTTTTTTACCAAAAAGAGTTTTTATATGAACATGTGCAAATTGAAACTGATGGGAAAGAAATCTACAAGGACATTTAGTCTCAGATTAAAAATGATAGTTAATGGATTCCATTGACTCAAAACATGTAATACTAGATATCACGTTTCACAAAACAGTTAATTATGAACTGTCCAAAACAAGAACCATAGAACAATGGATTTATTAAAAGTTCAATTTCCCATTTGTCAGAAAGTCATTCACAGTCAACAGGCTTTAAACTTACAATCATCCCTTTTTATTCTAAATTTCTGCTGCCTGAAATGAGTGATCATCTTTCTGTGTTCACCACCTGAATGTGGTGAACACATTCAGGTAAACCTTGTGGACTGGAACAGCAGGGATAGCACAGCTGGGGTTTCAAGAAGTCTTCAACTTTTGTCCAGTGGCGTGATCCCCCTGATCGCTTGAAGCTTCAATCTGCCAGTGAACCAAAAATAATAATGAAAAAAGGTTATTGTGGGCGTAAAATGAAGAATTTCACATGAAACAGGCACAGAATAAAAGAAAAACTCAAACTTTACAATGACAATGAGCTTGTGACTTATCCATGATGTACTTTGTTTTTATTCAGGCAGAGATGTTTTCATAAAGTTAACAACCATCACTATCTCTAGTAATACTGGCAAATACAAAAAATATGCTTGTGATTAAGATATGCTTTGAGAAATAAAGCAAAGAGCAGAGTTGTCGTGCTCTCACCAGACACTGGTTCACTTAATCTAACAGTCACTTCCTGTCCTATATTGGTTTCTGCAAGAACTATGCAGGTCTAATGAACTTGCAAATACTCTGAAAGAACTCCTCACAGGCACTTTTAATAAAACTAACAGAAACTTTTACTTTTGATGTACCTGTAAATTAAATAGCATGGGGTAGTTCATATAATACCGCTTGTTTGCACTGGGTTTAAAGTGAAAGAAAGGTTTAACCCTAGAAAACTTGCAAAGCCTGTTTTCTGGGGCTTTGTAAGTTGGGTGGTTGGGTGCAGTCATTCATCCAGTGACCTGTCATGTTTTTGAGTTAAAAATGTTTAAAGCTGACAGGAAATTTGAAAATATCACTTGAAAAGATCGAAAGATTTATAGCTGAACACCAACAATAAAGTCATAAAAAATGCAAACATTTTAAAAAGACAAGTAAAGCCAAGGTTGCCCACCTGGCTTATAATACACTGGGGGGAAATTCTGGACAGTCTTCAATATCACAGGGACAGGATGTGATCCCATTTTTGTTCACTGTTTTCATGATTCAAAATTTTTTTCTAAAGAGATGACACTGTGTAGCTAACCCTCCCATTCCTTTTATTGCAATGATGGTCAAACATTTGATATAAGTTAATTAAGTTTTTTTTATGTTTTCTTCTAGGAACTGACATTCTTTACAGCTGATCACTGGACCTACCGGATTCCTGGAGCAGCTCGATCTCTATTGCCTCTGATAGCATTCCTCTTTCTTCTAATCGTTCCAGGAGCGACTTTAAAACTTGTTTCTGTCTCCTCTCTCGATCCTTTGCATTTCGGAGCTGTCGCTCCAGCTCCTCGATCCGTGCTTGAGCGTCAGATAGTTTTTTTTTTACTTGAGTAGGATCCAGTGCATAGTGATGATCCTACAGAAGGAAAGATTTGTTGACTAAAGCAACACTTTTGCCGTAAATTGCTGTGAACCGTTTACCGTTAACCGTTTTAGAAAGAAGCAGCTTTAAAACTCTGAATCGTTTGGTTTCCACTTCACATCTATGTTCTACTCTGGAAGTGAATCACATATAATCTAAATAAAGTATGTTGAATTTTGTAGATTTAAATGAAAAAAGTCTGAAAGCTTTTGCATGACACTTTACTTACAGAGCCTGCAGGCTTTGGAGGTTCTGAACATTTGGGCGCCAGGACGGGATCCTTGATTGGTTCCAGTGCACGCCTTGATGTCTTTGTTGACCTGGTTTTAATGGGCCTCTTCAGATTTGAAAACAGAGATATATTGGTGAGAAAATATATATGGCAACCCAGGTAAATCTGTATGATATCTGTATGTACTGACCCTCTTCAGATGGTTTGGAAAAGATGCAAAAACAGAAGGGATAACACCTTCCCTCAGTCGAACAGTCTGACCAGTTCTGTCAAAATCAGCTTGAGTAAAGTGATCACTACAGAGGACGGTTTTATTAGATGGCTTGAAGTCCAGTCTTCTGAATGCTAAGATCCAGGCTTTTCTGAGTCCAGGGTCTTTGGGGAACCTTTAAAATAAACAATTTCGTGAGAGATTTACTTCTAATTAGGGCAATAATTCTGTGAGTGTGCATAAAGTTAACAACGTGAAAGTATGTTTTGCTTGGCAACAACAGTCAAAGCACATACCGTTAATGTTTTTGATAGTTTAAATTACATTAACAACGGCAGACAAGATTGAAATACAATAAACGTCAACTCACTGGTGAAAAGTTATCCCTCGATGTTTACTTAGAATGGTTCGTCTGTTTTTACAGCCATAAGCCGAACAGGATACCGGCATTTCTGGATGTGGTCACGTTTACTATAAAAGCTGCTCTAATCGCCTGCTGCCAACGTTGACCTACCTAAGATGGCGGACACGAAGACGTACGTCTGAACATTAGCAAATACGGTATCTACCCGTATTTATCTACGGTCAGGCAATTTTTGTAGCACAGTAGAAGTACAGTTGTACTGCTGTGATAAATCAAAAGTGAAGAAAATTTACTTATTATAAGCAAATACGGCAAACTCTCCGTAAAGCGACAGGACAACACTCCTCACCGCCTCAATGGCGTCGGAAGACCCCCCGACCTCTAGAGGGCGCGGTGGTGTCACGGGAAGTGCCATGTTTGCGGAAGCTGCGCTGTAGCAGCTAACCTGACAGTTTGTCATCTTTATCCGTGAATGTTGCGCTGAGCTGTCGTTTGAGATCCAAAATGAATTTACCTAAAGGACCAGATTCTCTGTGCTTCGATAAAGATGTTTTTATGAAGGTGAGAGTTTGTTAAACTCGCGTTATTTTAGAGGGGTATGGTTAGCACCTGCCAAGCAGTTTAGCATTAAACAGGACAAATGTCGATATTTGATGTTAACTGTTGATGTTTAAAGATTTATTTTTGATACCCTGTCCAAAAATGTATACACGTGCATTCGCCTGCGATTTTAATTTCCAGCATCGGTTTTATTACAGCCAATATGTCTTAAGTAAATGACTAAATATTCATGTTCTCAGGATCTCTTATTTACTTTACCTTGCAGACGTACCTAGACCCCTTTACCTTTTACACTTCGTCACCGAATTTTATTTGATAGTTTTAAACACCGTTGTGCAACATTGTTTACAACTAGAAATCTCAGACGTGTGACGTTCATTTGGTGAATGCACAATCCTCATTGTGAAATGATAAAAGCTAAGCTGAATCTAATAGAGAATCTGGGGCATAATTTGAACATTTATGTATTATCCATGCAATTTAGCGAAGATGCTGCAGACACACCCCAAAAGACTTGCAGCTGTTATTACAGTAAAGATTGGCTCCACAATTGACTAAAGGGGAATGAAGACAAATGGATGCCACACAATTTGTAAAAGAAAAACTTGTATCTATTTCTTTCTGATTCACAAGTATGTGCTACTTATTTATAGTGTATCATATAAAATCCCACTGAAATACCATATGGTTTGAGATTTTTGTATGAACAAAAGAAAACTTGGTTATTTTTTTTATGATTATCTCTGTGTGTTGAAACTGCCACTCGCATTTTCTGCTGTTGCCTCCAGGACGATTTCGATGTCGACCAGTTTGTGGCCGAGTGTCGAAAGCAGGTCCAGCTGGAGGAGATGAGAGAAGACCTGGAGATGTACTACAAACTGCTGAAAACAGCCATGGTGGAGCTCATCAACAAGGATTATGCAGATTTTGTCAACCTCTCTACCAACCTGGTGAGTTGTTTTCAGTGTCACTACGATTCCATTTGAACCAATAAAACAATCACAGTAAATAATACAGATTGTTTTCATTTCATGGCTAAACGTGGCCATTAAGAAACTTTTAAACTCATTTGCATTTATTGTCAAAGAAGCGGATGGAACTTTATTTGGACCTCTCTCTCTCTCTGCCCTCATATCAACGTACGTAGGCAATTTAACTTTCACAACCCACTATATTCCCCAAATGATTTAAACAAAACCTTCAACTAGAGTAGACTATATTTGTCATAACTCATAATTAGTTTACATCAAAATAATTGTAATATATAAAATGTCACTCAGCTATCACTTAATAGCAAGCAGTTATGCAAAGTGAGTCCATTCATCTCTCATTGGGTATCCAGATGCCAGAATGATTGAATCGAGATCAATTGTCTTGGATGTCTGCAATGATTTCAGGGATCCAGCAGATGTCGCTATTGAGCAATAAATGGTTTGTTTCGTGTTTTTATCAGAATGTAAGAAACGCTCAGTGAAACATCATCATCTGACATTGTCCAAGCGTGTCTGAATGAACACAGGCTTCATCTGTTCCCCTCAACTGTGATCAAAAATCTGTATTTACTAGTAAAATGTTAAATTCACAGATTCTCAAGAACTTCCTTCAGCACTGATGCATTATGAAGCGTTATCAGGCCCCTGACTTATGCTCATCAGAGGCAATTAAGTTTGGAGACGAAT
This sequence comes from Poecilia picta, assembly GCA_033032245.1. Lineage (NCBI taxonomy): Eukaryota > Metazoa > Chordata > Actinopteri > Cyprinodontiformes > Poeciliidae > Poecilia > Poecilia picta. Next base: position 19,666,219 of record CM065367.1, on the reverse strand, counting down.
TCTACGCCTTGAAATTAAGAATGGGTATTTCTGTATACAAGACAATAAACTCACCTCACATAGATTGTAGGTATTATATGTGTTTCAAAGTAGATATTTCTTATTGTGAGTATCATTTCTCATCTCAGGTGGGAATGGACAAAGCCCTTAATCAGCTTTCGGTGCCACTGGGACAGTTACGAGAGGAGGTTATGGTATGAAGCCCTAAAAAAAACAATCATAATCAGCTTTGATCTTGTGAAGCTCTGTGTTTTCATACCAATTCAATATATATATATACATATTTTTCTGGCAGAGTCTGCGTTCCTGTGTGAGTGAGGTGATACAGGCCATCGATAACCAACTGTCCAAACAGGAAGACCTGCAGAAAAAAAAGGTTTGAATCTTCTTCCCAATATTTGATCTTTTTCTGTAATTTAATACAGTCACCTGCTGTCTGCGGCAAACTGGGCAAATTCAGTTAGAAAAACACAAAGTAAATTCTCCGTGGATTCTTCTTCTCTACTACTTAATTAGACAATAAAGTGGAGCGTCTTCGCTTTGTGAGGTGACCCGTCTTTGTGATTGCCCCTCAGGTGTGCGTGCTGAGGCTGATCCAGGTGGTCCGCTCAGTGGAGAAGATTGAGAAGATCCTCCACTCGCAGAGCTCGAAGGACTCCAGTTCTCTGGAAATCAGCAGGTGGGAAACAGAACAGACTCTCCATTTGAACTTTCTTTTTTAATTTGATGAACAAAAGATGGTTCACACTTTACAAACAGCAAATGCCATATAAAATCATACAAAGCTTCTATTACAGATATAATATTGATTCAGTATTAATTTCCTACTGACTTTGCGGAAGGCAAATAAGTGTTGGAGGTTAATATTTGCTCAGCTTGGTTATATGTTTATGTCCCCATGAGTGATCGTGTGTCTGTGTGTGTGTGCATGAACAGCCCTTTGTTAGCGGGCCAGATCCTGGAGCGGATTGCAACAGAATTCAACCAGCTTCAGTTTCACGCTGTGCAAAGCAAAGGCATGCCCCTGCTCGACAAAGTCAGACCTGTAAGTGTCGAACGTTTAGCCATAGAGACGATTGATAAACGAATAGCTTCTCTCCCACTTGATTGAATGACTTGACTCTCTTTTTATCTGTCCTGATTGCCCAGAAAAGCCTTGTCGTGTCTGTGTTGTGCTTTTTCATTGAAGTCGTATATAAAGAGACGAAGCAGTGGCGGCGACTGTTTTTGACGCAGTTTGTTGTGTTCTGGCAGCGCATCGCGGGGATCACCTCCATGCTGCAGCAGTCGCTGGAGGGCCTGCTGATCGAGGGTCTGCAGACGTCCAACGTGGACATGGTGCGCCACTGCCTGAGGACGTACGCCACCATAGACAAAACCCGAGACGCAGAAGCGTTGGTGGGACAAGTGCTGGTCAAACCATACATGGACCAGGTACGCATCTATGACGTTTCTTTTGCTAGTTTTTTCCTTTTTTTTTTTTTTTGTGGGGAGACTTCAGATGTGGTTTTGTAAAATTTTAGCTGGGCCACCTTTCTTCTTAACTAGGCCATACGAGGAATACATGGGATTTTAGTCGAATGTATGATTTTAGAAATTCCTGCAGCTCCTTAATGTTGCTGTTGGCCCCTAAGTAACCTCCCTGACTGGTTTCATTCACATCCCTTATCAGTTTTGCAGAAACACTCATCTTTCTGGTGACATAAAGTTTCCACCATGTTTTATGTATTTGGTAATGACAACCTACTAGAACAACTAAACTTAATGTGGGGTTGTGCATCCTGAAGAAACATATTAGTCTCTGATTTTTCACTTGTTTTGTACAGGTTTTACGTCTCTATAAGAGTGGAAACGGTACAGAATTGACTTTTCTTTTAGTTTTGGGGGAGAAATCTTAACAGGTGTTAAACTTGCTGATGTGTTGATTTTTAATCCACTATTAGACTAAACCTGACCTTAGCTTAATTTTATATTCTACACGGGAGCAGGCTGCATGATGCAAATGAAAAAAAAAGAAAGATTTTAGCAAAATCCTGAATATTTTGCTTGTCAGCACTAAAGATCGTTTGTCTAATTCTCTTTCCAGGTTATTGTAGAAGAAGTTGTGAAGTCCAGTCCGAGCGGTCTTCAGCTGATGTTCTCCAGACTGTTGGACTTTGTTCCTCACCACTGCAGATTGCTCCGAGAGGTGACTGGAGGAGCTATATCCAGGTATTATTAAAATTAGAATAAATTAGACATGAAGTCATTCTTTTTGTACTTTTTTAATACAAAGTCAGATTAGCTAGTTGGCACTACTTGCTGTGCATCTTTTTTTTTTTTTACAATCTAAAAAAATACCACATACTCTTAATAACAACTTGGTAAACCAGTGAAAATGGCTTTAATTTGGCCTTTTCCCCCCTCAGTGACAAGGCTGACACAGTGCCAGGTTATGATTTTCTGGTGAACTCTGTGTGGCCGGAGATGATCAAAGGAGTAGAGGAAAGGTTGGCTTACATCTTCAACCCTGGAAACCCCGAGATATTCTATGAGGTACTGGCACGTTGCTCAAGTCGTCCTTTAGCAGAAGCTTGCCGTACTCTATGAACTCCAAGGTTTGATCTGCGCTTCTTGTCCCGTGGTTTAGCGCTACAGCGTTAGCATGGACTTCGTCCGGCGTTTCGAGCAGCAGTGCAGTTCTCAGGCCAGTGTGAAGAGACTGAGAGTTCATCCGTCGTATACCAGCTTCAACAACAAATGGAACCTGCCCGTCTACTTCCAGCTTCGGTAAATATGGCCCTAATTTGTTTAACTTTTATTAATCCTGGAGATCTGTTACTGAATGTACAACGCACTCACACACCCCTAGAGTCGGGCTGTAAATCCAGGCTTTGTACAGCGGCGAGTGAAAATAAACTCACTCACTTTCAAACAAAGCTTTAACAAAAAAAGAAGCGTTTTGTCTAAAATGAGTTTTTAGCATCTTGAAGGTGAATGTCATACGGGAACGAAGCAAACGTTTTAGGCTTTCTGTGCAAATGCTGCGTCATGAAAGAAGAAATGTTTTGCTGTAGCACTTTTTCATCTCCTTAAAACACAAATAAATCGTCACCTGAAATGTAATATCTTGAAGATGTGTACGGAGGTAACTTGACCTTGTATTATTTAACCCATTGAGTGAATCAGATCAATGAATAAGCTTCAGTCTACCTCCTCCAGTTACACTGAGAACAAACATCTCTAAGTTACAGGGGGCCACACCACACTTTTTTAAAAGTTGTTTGTAATTTGTGTTTATAACACAATAGAATGTGGAAAAGTGACATGAAACCTGGAAAGTTTGTTCGTTTTACTTTGTTGTACCGACCCCAAAAGCTAAGACTCATTGCTTATTAGATCAAATTTTTTAAAAGTGAAATTATTGATTTCAGGGATTTCTTTTCAATTCTTACTAAACTAATGATCATTTTTGAGGGGAATACATTTTTGCAGAGAGGAGTACATGTGAAAGTCAGAGTTTGGGTCCAAGTGAAAATTCTGCAAAGTGTGTAATTTGTTAAATTGACGTTTCTTTGCTTTTTCGGGTCGAGAGAGACAGACAGAGATTAAAATAACGGCCTGTCAGCGTTCTCTGTCGATAAAGACAACGTGGCAGGTGCTCACCACACGAACAAAACCCGCTTTTCCCGGATTCTGGGAAATGACTTCTGGCCAATGGTCTCACAGAGACGAGTGACTCATAACAAAAATGTCAATTGAGAATGTGTGTCAGCACATTGCTGAACGTTGCTCACTGCTATGACGGTAGACCTTGGAAGAATGGCTGCTGGTGGGGTTGGTGAAAAAGTACAGAAGTCCTCCCGCCACCCCCTCTCTAACCTCCACACAGAAACGCACAATAAAACACACAACGTGCCGGTTCATCTCTGCACGTCAGAGCAAAGATCAGGCCGCCTGTCCACATTTCACAACCCAAACCCTCCGCGGCTAAGCTTTTCCGGGAAGACAAAAAATTTCCACGCATGTGTTGTTGAGCGTTTTCGAATCCGTGCTGGTGCAAACGTTGAGCTCATAACATTTTGTCCTCCCGCACTCTGAATATTTTTCTCCGTTTTTCAGGTACAAAGAGATTGCCGGGCGCCTGGAGAACACCATAGGAGACGGATTAGAAGCAGCGCCAGGTGGGGAGTTTATTCCCAAACGTTTAAACGTCGGTGTTTGCCGCACGTGTTTCCCCACAACGCCCCTGTGTTTCTGCTCCTTTCCAGCTGGCAGTTTGTTCCACCTGCAGGTGTCTGAGGTGTTGTGGTCCTGCTTGGTGAGGTGCTGGTCGGACAAGGTCTACCTGTCGCCCTTGGCTCATCGCTTCTGGAAGCTGACTCTGCAGCTGTACTCGCGATATGCCAAGTTTCTGGATGAGGTAAAAGCCAAATGCGGAAGTGAAAAGAGGAGCGAGAAGAGCAACCTGGTCCAGGCTTTACCTAACTGAGCCAATCCACGCAGGCGCTGACTAAATCCCCGGCCATCGAGGTGCCGAAGGAGCCGACCAGACCCCTGCCAAGCTCGGCCTCTTCCACGTCCAGCCGAACGTCCCTGGACGAAGGCGGCAGCGAGGGCGGCGGCCCGGCAGCTCTGTCCACCAAACAGCTGGTTTTCATTGCGGCTGACGTTCAGAAGCTGCAGGAGAAGGTGTGTGCGCACACGGTCTGAAGGCAGAACCACACAGAAGGAGCACTGAGATGGTGCCTCCATTACACATCTTCTGCTTTTCCTTTGTTGGTATTCCAATCTGTTTTGTAACATTACAACCCCAAACCTCAGTGTAATTTTTTTTTGTTTTATTTTCTGTGTCTTCTTTCTTTTAGATCCCAGAGTTGTCAGAGGCGGTCAGACAGCGATTAGATGCTATCGGGATCAAAAACTTTGCAGTTGTAGAAGGTGAGCACACTGGGAGCAGGTTTTTTTATTTATACACAGTCCAGTCACATTAATGTGACCACCACGTACTTTCCACTTCAGAGTTAAATAACCAATCACAGAAGGCAGGTGGCAGCACAGTGCAGTTGAGCGTATATAAAGGGTGTGTGTGGGCTTCGGAAAACATTTCAATCGTTGGCGTAATGCAGAAACGAAGCGATTTATCCGACGTCCAAAAGGGCATGATCATTGGCTTTCGGGCCAAGGGTGGAAGCATTTCCGAAACGGCTGAGTTTGTGAACTGTTCGCGTGCCGCCGTGGTAAAAGTGTACCGTGCATGGCAAAATGGGACTGTCCAAAATCAACGACGTGGCAAATGTGGTGCACCACGGGCCATAGATGACAGAGGCGAACGACGGTTGCGGAGATGCGTTCGGGCAGATAGACGGGCTACCGTTGAGCAACTGACCACTAAAATGAACCAAGGGGCTACCACAAGTGTCTCCCAAACCACTATTCAGCGAACATTGCTGCGTCTGGGCCTCCGAAGCAGACGCCTGGTTCGTGCACCTATGCTGACTGGTGTTCATCGACGACGAAGGCTAGAATTTGCACGCCAGTACAGCAGCTGGACGTCCACTGAGTGGCGACAGGTAGCGTTTTCAGATGAATCGCGTTTTATGCTCCATCGGACAGATGGACGTTGGCGTATAAGGCGTGAAACCTCTGAAAGGAACCACCCTGCAACCATTGCAGGAACGGTCCAAGCTGGAGGCGGGAGCATTATGGTCTGGGGAATGTTTTCCTGGCATTCTCTGGGTTCACTGATTATTGTGGAAGGCACGATGGATCAATACAAGTACGCATCTGTCCTTGCGGACCATGTCCACCCCTACATGCGCATTGTTTTTCCTCAGGATGATGGCATCTTCCAGCAGGACAATGCGAGGTGCCATACAGCTGCCAGTGTACGTGCGTGGTTCGAAGAGCACCAGGATGAGTTTACCGTCCTCCCCTGGCCAGCAAACTCACCTGACTTAAACCCAATCGAGCATCTGTGGGACCATCTCGATCGAGTTGTTCGCGCCATGGATCCTCAACCGCGTAATCTAGCGCAGCTGGCCACGGCATTAGAGTCGGCATGGCTCAACATCCCAGAGAAGACCTTCAGGGACCTAAGTGACTCTCTTCCTGCACGTCTCGTAGCAGTTCGCTCTGCGAAAGGTGGTTATTCTGGTTTTTGACAGATGGTCACATTAATGTGACTGGACTGTGTATATTTTCTTGTCAGAATACGACGGAAAGGTAAAAAACAATCAGAATATTTTTTCACTGTTCTTTTTATATTTCTTTAACATTGAGCAGTAATAAAAAACTGTTCAAGGATTCAAGGATGTTTACACTCCTTGAATGTAATTAAACATTCACAGTTAAACTCAAAAATACTTTATTAATCCCAATTGAAAAAATAAAATTTCTTCTTTCTTTAGTTCTGGGTCAGTTTGCCTGACTTCTACCGTTTTATTCCCAGCCATGTCTTTTTCATGTGTATAAGTAAACAAATTCCTACCCATGTAATTAACTATTATGTTTTTATGCTCATAAACTATGGAGATTATCAGAAAAATCCTCAAATCTCACATATTTTGTTTCTCATTTTTGTGAACATTTTGAGTTGTGCTCCTTCCAGTTGATTATTTTATAAAATGAGACCGATTATATCAATCAAATAAATCTTCGATACTGTTTATAAGACACATGAGTAAAAACTAAGACAGATTACTTGTCAAAGCTTGTATGAAATGACTCACTGAATGTGGGGGAAAAAGAAATGCATGGGTCACATCTTAAATAGCACTCGGTCAGAGAAAAACACTACGTTTCCCAAGAAATGTTAAAAATGCTCCCTTTCAAAACTGGAAAATTAGTTACAAAAATGCGGAAACTATAAACAAATAAATAAACAAAACAGGCAGGAGTTGATGATGCCGTTCGTTCTCTATAAATTCTTTTGTTGCCGCTTCCTGGACTCTGTCTGACAGATGCCCTCGCAGACTCCAGGGTTCGCCTGTCCAGCAGCATCCCGTCTCTGAACACCAGGATGACGCAGCATCTCACCGAACTCTCCTGCCGCTTCCTGAAGAGCGCCTCTGAGGTCCCTCGACTCTACCGCAGGACCAATAAAGTAGGTGGCTCTTTCCCCTCCCCCACATATTATCAGGTCACACTTTTAATCTCTTAAAGTATTTTGCCTTTTTGTTCCCGACGACTCTTTCCGTGTGAAGGACCTACCAGTTCGAGCATCGGCATACATGGACAACGCTTTACAGCCATTACACCAGCTGCTAGCAGACTCCACAGGGCTGGTCAACCCCCAAACGGCACAGGAATGGCTCCGAGTTACACTATCGGACTGCACACAGAAGTAAGTCTCAAATATACATTCGTGAAACTAAAATAACCCAGAGGTTGTGATGCTACTTGAAAGAACGTCCTGTGCACTGAATTTGGTCTTTTGGTTAAAACTCTTCTCCTTCTCTTCTTACAGGTACTACGAGACCATCTCAGAAGTGCTGAGCTCGGTGAAAAAGATGGAAGACAGCCTGAAGCGTTTAAAGCAAGCCAGAAAAGGTGCAAGCGCCGCTGTCACAACAGGAACCAACGGGGGGCCGACGGACGACAGCAAGATCCGTCTTCAGCTGGCGTTGGATGTGGAATATCTGGGCGAACAGGTACGTGTCGCTTTAATACACAAATAGACACAATCAAAGCTCAAAGCGCTTAGTAAAGTAGCAGGCGTTTTAGTTTTACGTGTCATTTCTCTGTTTGCTTTTGTCTCAGATTCAGAAAATGGGCCTCCGGCCCAGTGACATCTCCATGTTCTCCACCCTGACGGAGCTCGTGAAAGAAGCCCGGGATCTCGCCGATCAAAACCAGTAGGCCGTCCGCTCCGAAGACGACAGGGATTTCTCTGCACACCTTCAAATCTTTCTAAAAAATGAAAGTTTTGTCCGCAACACCATGAGGAAGAAAAGAGAACTGACTTTATGAAATCATCGTCCGAATCACTGAGCTGTCGGGGTGCAACAAATGACCAGGCTCCATGTGTTACTATGGGATCATATGCTACTGTGTAGCGTATCCTCTCTGTAAAAACTGCTTTATTGATCACCTCTTGGGGTTTGAATGTTTCTAATAAATCCAAATTTTATTTTTAAAGGCTAAACTCAGTAACGGCATGTTTATTTAATTTTTTAAATGCCTTACAAATAAAAAAATTGTGTAAATGTGGAATATGTACAGATTCAAACTAAGGTTGCGGAATCAAAATTAAGAACTTGGGAATTAAGTAAAAGGCTTTATATCATCTGTGTCTTTATTTACAAATGATTCAGTAGCTACAAGTGATGCTGAACATGTTGTTTATTTCTATTGTGTTTTTTTTCTAACAATCTATTAAAAAGGGCAGCTCTGGGAACAATTGTTTTGTCTCATTTAAGAAAGCGATAAGATTAGGTTAATTTACAGGACCATTCAAACTTTTTTCAGTCCTTTTACGAAAAAAAATATTTATATATTTTTTTTAAGATTCAGTAATAGTTTTTCTGGTAATTTGGTCATGCTTTGGATCATAATTCCAAATCCGGTTGAAACTGAAAGAGAATCAAGCCCACAGCACCATACATCCTTTACACCAGACCCTCAGAGTATTTTACAATTTTGTCTCAGCTGCATTTAAATGGTAGGAGTGGAAAATACATAACATCATACCTGACTGTATGACGTCTCATTATGAAACTCTGCTTTTGTTTTGCTTGCTCCTGTATCACTGCATAGTTGATTAAAATAAAATGTAATTTGGTCCTTCGGTAGGAAGTCGAGATGAGCAGCTAAACTCTTGTTTGCCATTTCTTGACTTTCCCAAATGGCATTCTCTCTTATATTTCCCATTTTAAAAAGCATCCACACATAACCCATTCTTCTGGAATGTTTTATTTATTCAATCACAGGCAAACAAAAATAAACTCTTTATTACAATATTATAAGAAGTTATTCATTTCAAATAGACTACTTTACCAAGCCTACTGAAAAGTTTTGTAGAGAACATCATGAAAGTAAATATTACAACAACAAAAAACTGTAAATTTTAAACTAGTTGACTGTAAAGAAGTCTGTCCATAAATACAACAATGAGACCTCCAGTGATTCCAGTAACTTTCTGAGTGCTGACCTTGAGTAACCATAACACTGTTTAATACTAAAAGAGACAAAGCCGCAGCTTCATCTCTCGTCTATGCCGCCTAGTCATTTCTTTCAGACGCAGCAGCACTTTGACGGTCTGGTCATCTTCTGTTCAGTATCAACCAGCTTTAGAGGGTAGGGTTGGTGATCTTTCCCAGCAGCAGGATCAATTCGTAACGCTCCCCTATAACGGAGAAAAAGAACGGTCTGTTGATGGACAGCCTCAGAGCGACGCCTGCTTCTGTAGGCCCGGCCTGAGGTTCTGCAGCTTCTCCTGACATCTCAAACATCACGTTGTTCAAGGCCTGACAGAAAAAACAAAACAAAACACAGAGCTGTTAATGACACAAACTGTGAGCTCTTTTTTTTTCTTTCTTTTACATGACCACAAGATCAGCTCTTCTGGTTTACCTTGTCTATGGAGAAAGGGCTGGTGCTGCTGAGGCGGCTGAACTCAGCCTGGGAGCCCAGGAGCTCGGACCACAGAGTGCGATTCAGGGTGGACAGCAGGTCATGGATGTCAATCACAGAAGACAGGGAGAACTTAGGGATGGACAGCTCCAACAAACTGAGAACCAAAAAAGGAGAAAAATGGAAATTTCTATTACCAAAATGGGAATCGTCTTATTCTTTCTCTATCATCCAGAAAACTGAGGCTAGTAAAACTGTATGATGGCAGTAAAGATGTTATTAAATATTTTCTGAACTTGAATGCCCAAGTTCAGTTTCCAATGTGGCTGCTACTCATACGAAAAAGTTACTTTTAACGTTAGAGACTATTTATTTGTGTTTGTGATGGTTGGTTTGTCATTAAACAAAGAAACTGGACAACCTTAGCTTATATATTTAGTGTTTAAATGAATAAAATAGGAAGAAATAATTATATTTCTATATAGTAGCTAGCCACAACATGTGTAATGCCTATAGAATGTTATCATTGGTTACGTGACTAGCTCCTGCAACCTGAGCCACCAGTCCTCCTATACTAGAATGTCACACTTATTTTAGACTTGGTACAAATCTTCTAACTTCTGTACTCAGAAGTTTGAAGATTTTTGTTTTTCCTAATGCAACAAGAAAGTCGCCTGAAGTCAAAATTCCACCCAAGAGGGTAAGATGTTGTCAAGCGGCGTTTGGTTTGATGCGTGACGTGACCGCCATGCATGAAACTTTGCAAAACTCTTTATGAGCGCTTGTGGCAGTTTGTTTATTTTCTTAAACCAGCGGCAGACAATGTTGTGCCACCTCTGTTTCTTAACATGTTCCTTTAGTGCTTGAATGCATGAAAGAGAAACAAATATTGCAATTTTGCATCTCGCGTTAAAACACCACAACAACTAGCAAATTCACTTGATTTTCCAATTTTTAGCTGGAACACATTCAATTCGTGTGAACCCGAAACAGAAATCTTCACAGCCTCTGGTTGAACAGTACAGCTGAACTCTGGTTGAATTGGACACAAACTCTTAGTTGAGTTAATATGGAGTTTATACTTGAAACTTTCAGTAAGTTCTGCATGTTTACAACAAACTGTACAATTACATAACGTCATTACATTGTCATTGGAAATGGAAAAAACTGGTTGAAATACAACATTTGTTTATATTTATATTCCAACTTTCTTGAATTGCTGATGTGTGATGATAAAAATATTTTCAGTCCGTCCGATTGACTCTGAAGGGATTAATTAGTAACTCTCTTTTCAGAAACCTTGTCTCACCCTTCCTGGAGGTTCTTGTGCAAGCCACGCATGAAGATGGGGAGCAGTTCTTTCTCTACATGACCGAGGGTTGTTCCTTCGTGAGGTAGAATGAGCAACATGTGGTTCTGTTTACTGAGAGGCAGCTTCACAATGGTGTGCCTATTCACCTTCGATAAAACACACAGCAGAGGAGTCAAAATCTGATGAACTGTTGGGCCATGAATGTAAGGAACAAAAGAAAATAGAGTAGGAGAAAGCTGTACCTTGTCAATCAGGTAGTGGTAGTTAAATGTGCGTGTCATGGTTGAAGTCATCACTTTTGTCGTTTTGTCCACATGAAACTCTTCCATGGAGATCTTATCTGGTTGGAAAGCTGCCATCCAGTTGCCTAAACAGACACAAGCAGAGAGCAAAAGTCAGGTTTTATCCTTCATTTGTTCCTGTGGTTGATTTGGAAAGCCAGAGCTCCTGCCTTTGAAACTGAAGGATGAGATGAAGAGAAAGTTGCTGCTTGGGTTCAGGCCTTTGAAAACATCCGTCAATTTCTCGTCGGACGTTTTCTCCACAAAGCTGTTTGCCAGGGTTTCCGCCTCCTCATGCTTGGAGAAGTTCACACCTCGGATAAACGATTTGTCAGAGAAGTCTTGTGTTCCCTGAATGAAGTCTCTTGACAGCTGAGCGTCGCTCCGTGCGAAGGCCCAGACCCGAGTGGTGATTTCATCTCCAGACCCATCGTCCACCAGAGAGTTAATGTTTTGCAGTGTACTGAGGATCTTATGTCCATCTACTAAAGACACACAGTCCTCTCTGTCGGTGCCACTACTGAGGCCTAGAAACATCTAGAGCAAAAACAAAAGGTTGATAATGAGCAAAGGGTGAACATTTGTGATGGTAAGGTCAGTAAGTTAAATAAAAGTTAAATCAAATTAAAGTAGATCTCAGAAACTACCAATAAAAAGCAAATCGAAGGCATGCACCTGAAACAAGCGTGCCGTTTTCTTAGAAGCTCCGAGGTAGAAGGCAACAAGTGACCCAAAAGTGTTGGCCGGAGAGAAGACGGTGTTGTTCTGTTTGCTGCTGAGGGCCTGGTACATCCTCAGACCCAGAGGGTTCAGCAGGCCAGCCAGGACTGCTGTCCTCACTGTCATGTTCTTCTTCTGTGCATCCAGGCTTGACCGGTCCCTGCTGTCAGGGGTCAAAACCTCAACATCCAGGGTCTCCACGGCGACAATTTCGAGAGGCTTCACGGAGGAGCCTTGCAGAGTCTCACAGCTGACATTGTCGACGGCAAAAAGGTGGAAGGGGTGAATGTAGACACGGTTGGCTTGGCTTTCGGAGATCCAGCAACACGCCAGGGCCGCTAGAAGAAGAGGTTGTAGCTTCTGCATTTTGTCTTCTGTTGCTAAGACGGTTTTCTCGTATCTAAACACAGATACATTATTCAGTATTTAAAGTAACTTACTGTTTTATTTCATGAACCGCCATCTCTGCCCCTCAGAACATTGGGGTTTGAGGTTATCTCTCACGGTTACAGGATCATGAAAACAGCTTTCATCACTAATCTGGTTGCGTCTGGTTTTGGTTCTCTGAGAGCTCAGCTGGCAAGGGAGGCTCACTGATCGCAGGCAGAGATGATACACACAGGAGAGGATTGGGGGAAATCCACAGCAGATTCAACAATTCAATCGCGAGCTTAAAGGGACGAAGTTGATCAGACAATCATGCAAACTTTTAATGGCAAATGTTTTTAGTAAATCGGTAAATGTTCAAACTGTCCATTAACAAATTTGGATGTGTGGACTGATGGACTCTTGTGGGATTTAAGCAAACATATAGTCTGTTATGCAGCACAGACCTTGGTTTCTGATCAATATGACTGGCGACTAAATGTTTGTTTACTATTGAGAAAACTCTTGAGCTGCAATGACTCTTGTCAAAAATAATGACAGATAATCTTTATCATCTCTCCCAAAGATGACAGAAGTTTTTTTTAACAGGAAACAGACTGCAGAACTTTAGCAGTTTTTTAAAATGTGGTTCTCACAGTGTTTGTTTTGAACTAAACCATCAAACGAAACTCGGTTATCAAGCTGACATTTGCAAATGCAAAGATTTTCCGTAATTTTTCAGCTTTCTCATGCAATTTTTAATGAATCTAAAAAAGACAAAACTGACGCTTACCTCGTGTGTCTGCGGTGACTGAGTGAGGTTCAGAATGAGGATCCCAGATCTCTGCTCCTTTACTTAAGTCCAGCTGGTCAGCAGCGGTGGTTACACATTAACCAAAGATAAACTGAGTCAGGGGCTTTACTATCATGAGTCACAGTTCATCTTGTGCTGATGAACAACTGCTATAGATTAATGGTTTGTTTTGACAGAAAAGGGAAAAAGAGGAAGAAAAGCTTAACTTCCATAAATGTACAGCAGGAAGTTTAAGAACCTCTGAACTTGTGTGTATTTTTTTTTCTTCGTATTATTGTCTGACTGAAATATTGCCGTACAGTGGGAATGTTTATTTCCGGAAGGATTGTGGTAATTTTCCTCAGCATAGAGGTCAAGCAAATAACGAGTGTACAAGTCACACCAATGACAAAGAGTTGACCAAACAATGACCAAAAGTGAAAACAAACCAGATTTCCTTAAACATGGCCATGTTTTTTCCAAAATGAAAAATTCAGGTTCTGATGAATCAATGTTTCTTTTCTGGTTAATACTTTTTCACAGCTCTGCATCTACGCTGAACATATTAGAAGTTTGCACCTCAGAAAACAGATCCTTTATTTTATAGAGAAACTCACTGAAATTTGGTTCCTTCATATGAGGACATGAAGGAACCAAATTTCAGTGAGTGCCAAGGTGATGCAGACAAACAAAAGTCCTGGGAAAAAAGCTAATAGTAGTCATGTGTTCCGCTTTGTATTTTGTTGCGCAATGTTAAGCTGTATTACACTATTAGAGTCATCATCTCCGGTATTTATGTGGAAAACCTGCAGCTGATTCAACAAGGCCAGTTTTATTTCCTCATCCTGTCTCCTGTTTTACTGCTCTTCGTTAATCTCCTGTAAATATTCTGACTGTTATAACGAGTACAGGTACCACAAAAAGAAATTTATTAAGGAAAATGAAGAATAGTATGATTTTTTTTTACTTCCTCTGAAGATGACAAGGTGTTGCAGTTTTATTAATGAATTAAGTGCGTAGGTGAGATATTAGTGCTGAATCATTCTAGTCTGTCTTCATTTTAATTTGTAGTTTAACTTATTTATGACATCATCTCTAAGAGACAGTCAGATAACCTCCTTGTCCTAAGAAGTTTGTGAAATGGTCAGATGTATATTTATGTTTATTACACTGAAATTTATAGAACCTTGACAAGTGTAATTATTAGATTTTAAAGAGTAGAAATGAGAAAAAATGTGATTCTTGAGATTTTATCATGACATCCCAATTAAAGTAAAGACAAAAGTGTGAAAAACCATTAAAAATATGCGATAAAAGAAAATTATTTTACAACTCTTGCCAACTTTTAAGTTATGCTAATAATTTGGATGATGTTAACTTCACTGGATATATCTCTTAGTACATTTCCAGTTTTGTTCTCAAACACTGCATGTGCTTTAGGATTTATCCAATCTATCCATCATTCATCTAAAACACAAAATAAATGTGTTATTATGAGACTGATAATAAAGTAATGAGTTACTTTATTATCAGTCTGTTTTTAAGGTTTACAAACCCCACGTGAAATCCTAAACTCGTCCTGAAGCATCGGGCAAACCATCATCATTTATTATATTTAATCAACTGTGTGCTTCTCATACGTATATGTTACTGGGCGATATTTCACTCAAATATTTGGTGACATCAGAAGCTTTATGGTTGCAGTAACCAGTCGGTTGTTGAGCATATAAGCAGCAGCAATCAGGAGATGAAGCAGACTGAGAGTTGGGGAAACAGGTTCAACATGAGAGCTCTTGTGTTTCTTTGTGTTGTGCTCATCACACAGGGAGTGCAAGGTATGATTTAATCATTTTATTATGTTTTTTTTTAACACTTAGAACATCAGTTTATGTTTTTCGAAAGAAATGTGCATATATTGAGAACTGAGCACTATCTAGTGTAAATCCAACCAATATTTTAGATTTTAGATTATCACCCCATCCTCGACTAACACAGTGTGTTTTAAAATCCTTCAGGTTGGACGACTCCAGCAGAATATTACACTACAGAAGGTAATTGAGCTCCGTTTAATGTCAATCCAAACAACATGTTTTCAAATTATTACTTTTACCTCAACTAATGCAGCTTTTCTTAAGATCTTCCAGCTTGGATAACTGACCAGATGGATTATCCAGCAGCAGAGAACTGAACATTACTTAGTTTGACAATATTCTCATCCTGCAGGTTTACAAACTGGTGGTTTCATTGCTTTTATTTTCACTGTCAATCTATTACTACTACAGCCTCAACTATCCAAATGAAAATCCAAAAAAAGTATATGTGTATGGTACATCAGACCCGGCCATCAGGTTATTCGTTTGGAGTTGTTTATAAAGACATATGCTGCCATTTTAACAACAATTGTTTTCTGTTCACTTGTAGATTATTATTCCTGCCAAAACAAATGTGGCGGCTTTGCCTGGTTCTGTGCTTGCGTGGACGATTGTGAAACCTATGGGAGTTGCTGTTACGATTACTCAAGTAAGCAGTGATGCAATGTAACAAAACGGACTTGTGTGGAGTGTTGAACCTCGCAGAAATGTCTTTGTTTCACCTAACAGACCAAAATATGATTTCATGCGCAAATGATTGTATTTTAAAGACTCAAGTGAAAAAATGTGATTCACAACATGATTACAAAATGATAAATTTTAAGTAGAGCAAACACTTTTCCTAATCAAAGATTTCACCTTAAACTTCAGAAACTAATGCTTACAATAATAGATATCAGAACACGGTAAACGCTTCTAGATACAACATAGTGTGTTTGCTGAAATACAACCAAAAACATTTATTAATGACTATTACAGTATTAACCTCTTTGCTTGAATATTTTATCTGCAGCAACAATTTGAAAATACTTTCACTTTTATTAGTCATGATATTTATTATAGTTTGATTTCTGAAGAGGACCTGCAGAGGTCCAATTTGTTTATTCATTAAGCATTGCTTACTTATGAACCCAATCGCTGATCTGGAGCAAAAGAAGAAGTGGATTATGTGGACATAAGTATTAACAGGATATAGCAGCATCTTTACAAGTAATGTTTCATTTCTTTGAAAAAAACAGCTGATTATTTGGACTAAGGTTCTGCAAATGGCAAAGGTACTAAGCTTGACCAATTTTTAACATGTTTCAAAGCAGTTAGTTGTAATTAAAATATATTTTTAAATACTCATTGGTTGAAGTAGGATTTACATTTTAAATTCAAAATCATCAGAATGCAGCACAAATGTTTATTGCTGTCATTAAGAGAATTTGTTCAATGTTAGTGTGACAACAGATAAGCGTGCAGCAGTTTCTGCATCTCTCTGTTATTACAGTTTTGTGGCTACATATAAAAAAGATGCTGCACAACAGGAGAGAATAACTGTGACCCTTACTTCTGACATCCTTACATCTCGTTTTAGCTTATTGTTCAACAACAACTGAACAACCGGAAACCTCCGCTGATCCAGGACTCACCACCACAGGTCTGACTAGTTACTTAATGTCCTACTGATGTTTTATTAAAGTAACAGCTTAATGGGCAGTTGTTTGATGAGAGATTGTCTGTGTGATTCCATCTTCAGTCGTCCCACTGTGTGGTGTCCTTGTACTAGTTCACTCCATAGTCCAAATTTGCGACTTAGTGTTAATATAAAAGCCTTTTATGCAAAGCCAAAATAATCTCTGTATAGATGTAATCTCTTTCATACAGTGTTTATGATATGAAGTGACAGTTTTGTCTTTTCTGCCTTAGTGAGTAGTTTATCTAAAGGTTAGTTTTAACATTTCTCTCTTAGATCAACCTTCTTGTCGGTACAACTGTGGATACAACATGGGAAGCTGCTCCTGCGCCAGTTCCTGTCAGTGGAATGGAAACTGCTGCCATGACTACCACTGTGAGTGTAACCTCAACAGGTTGTTAGCTGATAGTCCTCATAAAAGTATAAACATTGCTGCAAAACGTCTGTGGTTTTTTTTTTCTTTTTCTTGCAGCTTACTGTGGATACCTCTATACCACCGAACCCACCACATGTAAGACAACATCATCAGTCTTTTAATAGAATTTAACACTTGTTTTTTTAAAGATTACAGTGATTGCCAAGACAAAAACAAGCAAAGCATATTTCCTTTGAACAGTATTTATACCCCTTTTGCTTTTCTTTACATTTTGTCACATTACAAATGCAAACTTGAATCATTTTTTTTTATTGTATAGCATAGAAAAGGACAAAGTTGAGGATATCTAATAAAATGAAAATTAAATGTATCCTTTCACTTTCCTGGACAACATGCAAATAAGAACATGTTACCTTGTTTTTAAATATAGTTACAATAGTTGCACAACTGTAAACTCACCACGGCATTCGAGTCTCTACATGTACAGAGAGCTACAGATGTAACTGTACTTCTTAAAGATGTTTACCAAACATGCTGGAATACAAATGGATTTTCCATTTCATTAAACAAATTGAAATTTTATACTTATCTTTCCCCAAAATTCGAATTAAAGCAATACATTTTTTGTGGGTTTAACATAAAAATAATGTGGCAAGAGTTGAAGATGTGAACATTTTGTAGGATACTGCATCCGCCGAAAGTTGGAAGAGCCCTGAAGATACAACATTTGTTAATTACTTGCTTAGTTTTTCTCTGACCTGATCAACAGCTCAACCTTCTTGTCGGTACAACTGTGGATACAACATGGGAAGCTGCTCCTGTGCCAGTTCCTGTGAGTGGAATGGAAACTGTTGCCGTGACTACTACTGTAAGTGTAACGTCTACAGGTTGTTTATTGATAGTCCTCATAAAAGCTTGTTAAAACAGAGCTGCAAAAAGTTTGTGCATTTTTTTCTTTCTGTTGCAGCATACTGTGGATCCTTCACAACCACATATCCTGAGTCCACCACATGTAAGACATCATCATCAGAGCCTTTAATAGAATAAAATACATACATTTATTGAATTTTTAAAAGATTATAATACATGAACATGGCAGAATTTAGCAAAGCAGACACATCTACTGTTCCTTTTAAAAGTATTTATTCCCCTTGAATGATTTGTGTAAAACGTAGAAGATATTAATATTTTTGTAGGATACTGCATCCACCAAAGTTTGGAAGAGCTTTGAAGATAAAACATTTGTGAATTACTTGCTTACTTTCGCTCTCACCTGTTCAACAGCTCAACCTTCTTGTCGGTACAACTGTGGATACAACATGGGAAGCTGCTCCTGCTCCAGTTCCTGTCAGTGGAATGGAAACTGCTGCCATGACTACATCTGTGAGTGTAACCTCAACAGATTGTTAGATGATAGTCCTCATAAAAGTATAAACACTGCAGCAAAATGTTTGTGCACTTTTTCTTTTCTTTTTCTTGCAGCATACTGTGGATACCTCTATACCAGCATATATCCCACCTCATGTAAGACAACAACATCAGTCTTTAGTAGAATTTAACACTTTTTTTTGAAACATTACAATGATTGCCAAGACAAAAACAAGCAAAGCATATTTCCTTTGAAAAGTATTTATACCCCTTTTACTTTTCTTTACATTTTGTCACATTGCAAAAGCAAACTTGAATGTTTTTTTTGATTGCATAGCATAGAAAAGGACAAAATTGAGGGTATCTAATAAAATGAAAATTAAATGTATCCTTTCACTTTCCTGGACAACATGCAAATAAGGTTTTAAATATTGTTACAATAGTTGCAACATTAATGTCACCAAGACATTCGAGGCTCTACATGTACAGAGAACTACAGATGTGACTGTACTTCTAAAAGATGTTTACCAAACATGTTGGAATACAAATGGATTTTCCTTTTTGTTAAACAAATTGAAAGTTAATATTTATCCTTCCCTAAAATTCTAATTCAACCGATACATTTTTGTGGGTTTAACATGAAAATAATGTGGCAAAAGTTGAACATGTGAACATTTCGTAGGATACTGCATCCACCAAAAGTTGGAAGAGTCTTGTAGATATGAATATTTGTGAATTACTTGCTTATTTTCTCTCTGACCTGTTCAACAGCTCAACCTTCCTGTCAATACAACTGTGGATACAACATGGGAAGCTGCTCCTGCACCAGTTCCTGTCAGTGGAATGGAAACTGCTGCCATGACTACCACTGTGAGTGTAACCTCAACAGGTTGTTAGCTGATAGTCCTCATAAAAGCTTGTTATAAGCAATGCTGCAAAATGTTTGTGCATTTTTTCTTTCTGTTGCAGCTTACTGTGGATCCTTCACAACCACATATCCTGAGTCCACCACATGTAAGACATCATCATCAGAGCCTTCAACAAGATAAAACACATACATTTGATTGCATTTTTTAAAGATGCAATCAAATGGCAAAAAAATTGCAAAGCAGACACATCTACTGTTCATTTTAAAAGTATTTATACCCCTTGACCGATTTGTGTAAAAAGTTGAAGATATTAAAACCTCTTGGTTGCTAGACGACTCAAATTTGGGTCCTCAAAGTTGCCCCAACAAGATCAATTAAAAACACATGCACATGAAATAAAAACTGAGAAAATTCAAATGGCACAAATTGTGCCATTGTGCAGATTCAACATTTGTGAATTACTTGCTCTGACCTGATCAACAGCTCAACCTTCTTGTCGGTACAACTGTGGATACAACATGGGAAGCTGCTCCTGCTCCAGTTCCTGTCAGTGGAATGGAAACTGTTGCCATGACTACCACTGTGCGTGTAACCTCAACAGGTTGTTAGCTGATAGTCCTCATAAAAGCATAAACACTGCAGCAAAAAGTTTGTACACTTTTTCTTTTCTTTTTCTTGCAGCATACTGTGGATACCTCTATACCACCATCTATCCCACCTCATGTAAGACAACAACATCAGAGCCTTTAAAAAAACTTTAACAGATTTATTTAAGATGACAATGGATGGACATGACAAAAACAAGCAAAGGATAGTTCCTTTGAAAAGTATTTATACCCCTTTAACTCTTCTTTACATTTTGCCACATTACAACTGCAAACTTGGATTTCATTTCAGTTGCATAGCATAGAAAAAGACAAAGTTGTGGATGACTGCTGGAAGAGCTCTGCAGATACAACATTTGTGAATTATTTGTGAATCTCTCTGACCTGTTCAACAGCTCAACCTTCTTGTAAATACAACTGTGGATGGCATATGGGAAGCTGCTCCTGCTCCAGTTCCTGTCAGCCGATTGGAAACTGCTGCCATGACTACCACTGTGAGTGTAACCTCAACAGGTTGTTAGCTGATAGTCCTCATAAAAGCTTGTTATAAACACTGCTGCAAAAAGTTTGTGGATTTTTTTTCTTTTTCTTGCAGCTTACTGTGGATACCTCTATTCCACCGAACCCACCACATGTAAGACAACAGAATCAGTGGCTTTAATAGAAGAAAATAAATACATTTGTTTCAATATTGTAAAGATTACAATAAATGAACATGACAAAGAAGAGCAAACACCTCTACTGTTCCTTCAAAAGTATTTATATCCCTTGAACTTTTCCTCTATTTGTCAGATAATAACTGCAAATGTGGATGTATTTTCCCCCTTTGCTTCCCAAAGATAAAGACAAAGTTGAGGATAACTATCTACTTTTACATTGTTTATTTAAATATTTTAACCCTCCTTTGTATGGCAGCTCAACAGTCATGTGAAAACAACTGTGGCAGCTACCTGGGAAGCTGCTCCTGCCAATACTCATGTCAGTGGAATGGAAACTGCTGCCATGACTACTACTGTAAGCACAAATTTGCCATCATCACCTTGATCTGCATCCATATTTTGACATTACAATTAGTCTGTTGTGAAATATATGAGAAAAAAAAATTTTTTTTTTGATTCATGCAGCTTATTGTGAATGGACCACTGAAGTTCCCACCTCAGGTAAAACATTTGTTTTCTGTAAATCTATTTTAAAGAGACACGTTGAACATAATAATAGAACTTGTTTCAGGAGGGGATCTTTAGATAAAAATATAAAAAATACATTTTATATATATATAAATATATATCTTGTTTCAGGAGGGGATCTTTAGATAAAAATATAAAAAATACATTTTATATATATATAAATATATATATATATATATATATATATATATATATATATATATATATATATATATATATATATATATATATATATATATATACACGTTTTATATAGTTTATTTAAATAATGCTGAGTCTAGGCAATTGTAAAATTATCATAACACATTTATAAAAAAACTTCAATGAGATCTTATCCTCCTGTATCAGGTCCATGCGGAGGCTCCCTGTTTGGTTCTGGTATCATTTCGAGCCCCAACCACCCCGACTACTACAACGACAACTCCTACTGCGTGTGGCAGCTCAGAGCTGCATACGACCAAAGGATCTTCTTGGCATTTTCTTACCTGCAGTGAGTAAAAACAGTCAAATCCAGTCATGTTACGAGAATGGAAAATACTCTAGGATTTGTTTTGAAATTTCTATTAATCTTTTTCAAGAAATTTTAACATTTTCCTGCCGCTTCCACAAACAGGTTGGAGAACTGTTGCACCTGTGACTACATTTCAGTCTACGATGGACCGTACACTAATTCACCATATTTGGGGAAAGTTTGCAACAACAGTCTGAGCAATTTCTACTCCACCTCCAACTACATGACGGTGATCTTCCAGTCGGACAGCTCTGTGGTCGGCCGTGGATTCAGAGCCGAGTTCATGAGCTCTCTGAAACCCAGCTCAGGTACGCCTGGGTTTTCATGTCTTTATCTTTCAGTTGTAAATTCTACGTGAGGCAATTGCTGAACTGTTCAAGTTGTAGGGCACAATTATCTATCTATTTCTATCTATCCTTCAGGTCGTGTTGACTGCTCCTCAGACAACATGAACATCGTTATCAACCGAGCCTACCTGAACTCTCTGGGCTACGACGCCCATAGTTTGTACCTGGACGATCCGTCCTGCAAGCCACAGATTTCCAGCTCCGAGGTGGTCTTCCGTTTCCCCCTCACCTCTTGTGGAACCGTCAAACACGTGAGCAACTCGCCGCATTCTCGAAAAATATGAATACTATTTAAACATTTTCAAGCATTATTCTTTAAAGTTTGCCAACTCTCGAAAACCGCATGCAGATTCTCATGTCTCTAAACTTTCCTCGACAAAGCTCAACAGTGGCAGAGTTGTGTTCACCAACAACATCCGCGGATTTCCCTCTTCGCAAGGAGAGATCGCGCGTCAGTCTTACCTGAAGATGAACGTCAACTGCACCATGGAGCCGGATTCTGTCTCCCAGATCATGTTTGTTGTGAGTAACGGGGGTAACAGCAGCATTGCTGGTTCGGGGCGATACAACACCAGCATGGCTTTCTACACGTCCAGCAGCTTCTACTATAAGGTATTGTTTGATCGAGGAGATTGGGGCCGTGGAAAGTTTCTGGAAATGGTAAGATGCTGATATTTCGCTTTCTTCCGATCAGGTGACTGATGTCCCGTATGAGGTTGCTCTCAACCAAGACTTGTATGTTCAAGTGGACATGAGTAGGCATGACAGTAACCTTGTCCTCTTCCTGGACACCTGCGTGGCCGCCCCAACGCCCTTTGATTTTGAAACCAGACCTTATTACTTAGTGCAAAATGGGTAAAACAAGAAAATGCAGCTCACCAGAGCTGACTTTTTTCTCCTTGTTTTTTGTTTTTTTTCGCTAAATAGAGATGTTTTTTTTTACTTCCAGGTGTTCTGTTGACAGCACGTACCGCCCCATATCTTCTGGCAGCTCGTACAGAGCCCGTTTTACATTCAAGGCCTTCATGTTCCTGCGAGGCACAGACTCTGTGTACCTCCAGTGCAAGGTCCTGATCTGCCCCGCCTCGGAGAGCAACTCCCGCTGCCGCCGTGGATGCAGCAGACGTAGGGCCAGGGAGTTGGAGCCCAAACACGAGAGCCAAACTCTGGTCATGGGTCCCATTCAGCTCAAAAGTAAGAATGTATCTCACTTTATTCCATACAGTGCCTTGAATATGAACAGAAGCCCAAAGAAATGTTGTGACTTCATGAGAAAAATTAAGGTTGAGCATTTTTTTGTTTGGCAGAATCTGAAGAAGAGAAGAAAGAGCCTGAAGAGCAGAACAAGGCTTAAGTTGTTTCTGCAGAAACCTCATCCAATCAAATCTGTATCCCTTTAAATGAAATGCTAGATTCTACTTAACCTTTCTTTCCTTTCTCTCTCATTATCTGATTAAATGCATTACTGAAAGACAAGCTGTGTGTCTCATTGAGTCAAACTCTCAACTGAAGTGAATTTTCTTCCAGTGGAAAAAAAAAGTGACATAAAAAAACCAGACGCGCACATTGTGCAAAACTCTGAAACAGGAGCAGCGAGACATAAAACGGAGCGACGAACTAGATGTGAATTATGGCGTAAAAACATAGAATCCGACGCTGAACAGTGAAAGATTATGTGAAACACATGACGATTAGGCGGCGCAGCAGGTGATGAGTGAATTTTACTGATGGTCAATAAACGATAAAATAAATGTAGCAACAGGAAATAAACTAAATTGGACATAGCAATAAACCAAGAGAGGATAATACTAATCAAATGAAACTAAATTGAAATGAATGAAGAACAACATGCAAGAATAAACTTAGAAACTAAAGACAGAGGAATAAACTGGTATGGCAAGACCTTTAGAGAAATAATTGATACAACAACTGTATGGCAAGAATAAACAGACACTATTTCCACATAAAAGGTAAAATAATATTGTTGAAATGTCATGGGTTTGTTGAGACCATATCTAGTACTGAGAATAAATATATCTTACAGGCCATAACAGTAGAGAACTGATCACTTATTTATGTTTTTAATTAAATTTGATATTTATTTCTTCAATATTATTTTTCATGTCAGTATTAATGTCATGAAACTGATGACTCCATGACACTTTCAATTTGACTCATTAGGACTTGATTAAGAACCAGATTTGTTCTTTTTAATTTCTGTCCAGTAAAACTATTAATCTATAAATCAATAGACAGGTCTATATAAAGATACAATCCATTTTTCTGTTTCATATTTGTATGGCATTAAAAGGATCTGGAACTTTTGTTTTTCCACTGAAAGCTCTGGTTTGCACAATAAATACCATGTAGGTGAAATTTTATGGATGACACTCTGATGTCCCATTTCTCCTGAAGGCAGCACAGAGCTGCACCAACAGAAACGGACAAACACTGAAGAGAAGAGCTATGATTAATGTAGTTACAGTTCTATCCATTTTTTAATGTTGCAGAGCTCAGTCGTTTTGCAAATAGTTCAAAGTTTAAACTGGCATTTCTGTACATCTTTTACCAGGTCATTTTGTGGAATATTTAACAACTAGAAAATAGCAAAGAATAAAAGTATTTTTCCACACTGATTGGCTGCCTTTAGGCCTACCAATTTTAACTTGAATGTTCATTGCATTTTTCATAGACGCCTGTGAAAATAATTTCTATTCCCATGACTTTTTTGTTCTCTGGGAAATTATTTTTGATGATAAATACAGAAACAAGCATAAAAATCAAAACATCTACAATAGTCATAGTAATATTAATAATAAAATAATGGTCGGTGCAAAGTAGCCTGCAAATTCTTTGGTGGGGGCGGTGAGGGACCTGGATTAAGCTGGACCAAAAAAGGTTGAGAAACACTGATGTAGCCTATCTTTCCCTAATGCTGACACTGAGAACTAAAAAAAGGAAACTTTGAGAGAGACGGACAGAGTTTGGCATCTTGAACCCCAGAACTGGCCTGATGATGAAGATGTGGCAGCAGAAGGAGGCTCACAGTGCTGGTCGACGAGGGCAGCCATCCCTGCAGGTCTGATGAGCTTCCATCTCTGCTTCGATGGTGAGGTCACACAGGACTTGGGTGCTGGCAGGAAGAATACTGACTTAGAGCGGCAGGTCTTGGGTCTTAGGGTAACTTCCTCATGCGTGTAGCGGTCCTCAGCTTCTTGTCTTGCGGCTCTGTAGCTCCCTTCTCCTCGTCTCATGATCTTTCTGGTCCATTGAGATGTAGACGAGCTGGTCTAGTGGAAGGAACACACCAGTTCTTCCTCTTTGTATTTGTTCTTTGCCTTTCTCTTTCTCTTTGTCTTTATCTTCATCTTTGCCTTGGTCTTTGTCTTTGGGGTCTGAGCCCAGCTGATGAGAGAAGTGCAATTTGAAGCCACGTGTTGCGGGGCTGACGGGTTGGTCATAATGTGCAGAACAGTCTTTGGCTCTGTGACCCCAGCTCTTCTTCAGCTGCTGAGTCCTTTGTCCATCTCGATCTTGGCTCGAAGCTACCTGAAGGATCCAACCAAAGGTTCCTCTTTTGCACCCACCTTGTAAAGGGTTTATCCATCCTTTTGGTGCATTTGCATTGGCTAACTTTGTAGCAATGCTTTTGACTGCTTGGACATTGGCTGTCCAAGCAGCCAATGACTGTCCAAGCAGTCATTGGCTGACTGCTTGGACAGATGATCTCATATCTATCACCATCTTGGACACATTATGTCCTGATGTCTGTTCTAATGACTCCGAGTTGCTCAACATTCCTCTTACGCCTGCTGCTTGCAAAACCTTTCCTTAGGAAGGTTAAAGTTCAGCAATAAGGCCTTGGTCAGCTCTGCTCTCCCATGAGTTCCTCTTTTCCCCTGACCTTTCACCTACAATCTACTTCCAACACAACATCAGTGACCTTTCATTAACCTTTACACACAATATTACAATATTTCACTCAAACATTTGGTGACATCAGAAGCTTTATGGGTGCAGTAACCAGCCAGTTGTTGAGCATATACGCAGCAGCGATAAGGACATGAAGAAGACTGAGAGTTGGGGAAACAGGTTCATCATGAGAGCTCTCGTGTTTCTTTGCATTGTGCTCATCACCCAAGGAGTGCAAGGTATGATTCTGTTAAATTTAATCATTTAATTATGTTTTTTTTTCAACACTTAGAAAATCAATTTATGTTTTTCAAAAGAAATGTGCATATATTGAGAACTGAGCATTATCTAGTGTAAATCCAACCAATATTTTAGATTTTAGATTATCAGCCCATCCTCCGCTAACACAGTGTGTTTTAAAATCCTTCAGGTTGGACGACTCCGCCAGCATATTACACTACAGAAGGTAATTGAGCTTCGTTTAATGTCAATCCAAACAACATGTTTTCAAATGATTACTTTTACCTCAACTAATGCAGCATTTCTTAAGATCTTCCAGCTTGGATAACTGACCAGATGGATTATCCAGCAGCAGAGAACTGAACATTACTTAGTTTGACAATATTCTCATCCTGCAGGTTAAAAACTGGTGGTTTCATTGCTTTTATTTTCACTGTCAATCTATTACTACTACAGCCTCAACTATCCAAATGAAAATCTAAAAAAAGTATATGTGTATGGTACATCAGACCCAGCCATCAGGTTATTCGTTTGGAGTTGTTTATAAAGACATATGCTGCCATTTTAACAACAATTGTTTTCTGTTCACTTGTAGATTATTTTTCCTGCCAAAACAAATGTGGCGGCTCTGCCTGGTTCTGTTCTTGTGTGAACAATTGTGAAACCTATGGGAGTTGCTGTCACGATTACTCAAGTAAGCAGTGATGCAATGTAACAAAATGGACTTGTGTGGAGTGTTGAACCTCGCAGAAATGTCTTTGTTTCACCTAAGACCAAAATATGATTTTATGCACAAATGATTGTATTTTAGACTCAAGTGAAAAAACATGATTCACAACATGATTACAAAATAATAAATTTTAAGTAGAGCAAACACTTTTCCTAATCAAAGATTTCACCATAACCTTCAAAAACTAATACTTAGAATAGTAGATATATGTCAGAACACAGTAAACGCTTCAAGATACAAAATAGTGTGTTTGTTGAAATACAATCAAAAACATTTATTAATGACTATTACAGTATTAACCTCTTTGCTTGAATATTTTTTATCTGCAGCAACAATTTGAAAATACTTTCACTTTTATTAGTCATGATATTTATTATAGTTTGATTTCTGAAGAGGACCTGCAGAGGTCCAATTTGTTTATTCATTAAGCATTGCTTACTTATGAACCCAATCGCTAATCTGGAGCAGAAGAAGAAGTGGATTATGTGGACATACGTATTAACAGGATATAGCAGCATCTTTACAAGTAATGTTTTGGTTGTTTGGAAAAAACAAAGTTAATTATTTGGGCTAAGGTTCTGTAAATGACAAAGGTACTAAGTTTGACCAATTTTTAACATGATTCAAGGTAGTTAGTTGTAATTAAAATATATTCTTAAATACTTATGGTTGAAGTAGCGTTCACATTTTAAATTCAAAATCATCAGAATGTAGCACAAACGTTTATTGCTGTCATTAAGAGAATTTGTTCAATGTTAGTGTGACAACAGATAAGCGTGCAGCAGTTTCTGCATCTCTCTGTTATTACAGTTTTGTGGCTACATATAAAAAAGATGCTACACAACAGGAGAGAACAACTGTGACCCTTACTTCTGACATCCTTACATCTCGTTTCAGCTTATTGTTCAACAACAACTGAACAACCGGAAACCTCCGCTGATCCAGGACTCACCACCACAGGTCTGACTAGTTACTTAATGTCCTACTGATGTTTTATTAAAGTAACAGCTTAATGGGCAGTTGTTTGATGAGAGATTGTCTGTGTGATTCCATCTTCAGTCGTCCCACTGTGTGGTGTCCTTGTACTAGTTCACTCCATAGTCCAAATTTGTGACCTAGTGTTCATATAAAATCCTTGTAAAGCCAAAACAATCGCTGCACAGATATTATCTCTTTCATACAGTGTTTATGATATGAAGTGACAGTTTTGTCTTTTCTGCCTTAGTGAGTAGTTTATCTAAAGGTTAGTTTTAACATTTCTCTCTTAGATCAACCTTCTTGTCGGTACAACTGTGGATACAACATGGGAAGCTGCTCCTGCGCCAGTTCCTGTCAGTGGAATGGAAACTGTTGCCATGACTACCACTGTGCGTGTAACCTCAACAGGTTGTTTGTTGATAGTCCTCATAAAAGCATAAACACTGCAGCAAAAAGTTTGTACACTTTTTCTTTTCTTTTTCTTGCAGCATACTGTGGATACCTCTATACCACCATCTATCCCACCTCATGTAAGACAACATCATCAGAGCCTTTAAAAAAACTTTAACAGATTTATTTAAGATGACAATGGATGGACATGACAAAAACAAGCAAAGGATAGTTCCTTTGAAAAGTATTTATACCCCTTTAACTCTTCTTTACATTTTGCCACATTACAACTGCAAACTTGGATTTCATTTCAGTTGCATAGCATAGAAAAAGACAAAGTTGTGGATGACTGCTGGAAGAGCTCTGCAGATACAACATTTGTGAATTATTTGTGAATCTCTCTGACCTGTTCAACAGCTCAACCTTCTTGTAAATACAACTGTGGATGGCATATGGGAAGCTGCTCCTGCTCCAGTTCCTGTCAGCCGATTGGAAACTGCTGCCATGACTACCACTGTGAGTGTAACCTCAACAGGTTGTTAGCTGATAGTCCTCATAAAAGCTTGTTATAAACACTGCTGCAAAAAGTTTGTGGATTTTTTTTTCTTTTTCTTGCAGCTTACTGTGGATACCTCTATTCCACCGAACCCACCACATGTAAGACAACAGAATCAGTGGCTTTAATAGAAGAAAATAAATACATTTGTTTCAATATTGTAAAGATTACAATAAATGAACATGACAAAGAAGAGCAAACACCTCTACTGTTCCTTCAAAAGTATTTATACCCCTTGAACTTTTTCACTATTTGTCAGATAATAACTGCAAATGTGGATGTATTTTCCCCCTTTGCTTCCCAAAGATAAAGACAAAGTTGAGGATAACTATCTACTTTTACATTGTTTATTTAAATATTTTAACCCTCCTTTGTATGGCAGCTCAACAGTCATGTGAAAACAACTGTGGCAGCTACCTGGGAAGCTGCTCCTGCCAATACTCATGTCAGTGGAATGGAAACTGCTGCCATGACTACTACTGTAAGCACAAATTTGCCATCATCACCTGGATCTGCATCCATATTTTGACATTACAATTAGTCTGTTGTGAAATATATGAGAATTATATATATATATGTATATATATATATATATATATATATATATAATATATATATATATATATGTATGTATATATATATATATATATATATATATATATATATTATATATATACATACATATGTATACATATTCATATATACATATATATATATTTTTTTTTTATTCATGCAGCTTATTGTGAATGGACCACTGAAGTTCCCACCTCAGGTAAAACATTTGTTTTCTGTAAATCTTTTCAAGTTGTAGGGCACAATTATCTATTTGTTTATTAAATATTAAACATAATTCTCCTTCAGGTCGTGTTGACTGCTCCTCAGACAACATGAACATATTCCATTATTTTATTCCATACAGTGACTTAAATACAAACAGAAGCCCAAAGGATTGTTGTTACTTCACGAGAAAAATTAAGGTTGAGCATTTTTTTGTTTGGCAGAATCTGAAGAAGAGAAGAAAGAGCCTAAAGGGCACAACAAGGCTTAAGTTGTTTCTGCGGAAACCTCATCCAATCAAATTTGTATCCCTTTAAATGAAATGCTAGATTCTACTTAACCTTTCTTTCCTTTCTCCCTCATTATCTGATTAAATGCATTACTGGAAGACAAGCTGTGGGTCTCATTGAGTCAAACTCTCAACTGAAGTGAATTTTCTTCCAGTGGAAAAAAAAGTGACATCCATCATCTGTCCTTATCCAAGTTTGATTTGCTGCAGTAAAAGCTACAACAGGAACTCAGATATTCCCTTTCCTGCTTGTTCTGGCCAAATCTAAGGTGTTTCTAGGCCAGAAAACATGTAGAGTTGTGGGTCTGCTGTAAGGTTTTCTCTCAGTGGAACGTTCTCAAACTCCAAAAGAAGACGCTCAGGAGGAATCCTGATAAGATGCTGGAACCGTCATTGGCTTGTTTTGATGCACAAATCTTAATTATCGGGCCATGATCCTTTTCTCAAGCCCTTAGCTGGCAGCAGAAACATATAGATCTTCACTTTTTAGCTTTTGTTCTTTTCTATCATGACATAAATACTTCAGATGAGCCTACAATTACTTTAGTCATCTCCTACATTTCAACATATAAGCAGAACACCACACACAGACTCTATACTCACCAACTTCCTGCCTCTGACTGTTAGATCAGCAGAATCAGTGGCTTCCTTTAAAGGCCAGCTAAAAACTAAGAATTTTTAATTCAGTTTTTGCTTAAATTTGTATTGTGTGTTTGCTATTTTGTTTCTTGAAGGACTATGTGATTTTAATCTTTAAAAGTGCAATATGAATGAAGTGGATCTGCTGCATCATTCCTCCTGAACCCAAGATTTGACAACCGGTCAGACCCTCACCTCCAACACCCTTTCAGTAAACATCTCTCATTTGTCAAAACACACTTTCAGCCCCCATTCTGGAAAAAGACAACAAAAATAAAATTAGAAAACCCCTGCCCACCAAAAAAAAAAAAAAAACGAGGCAAAGTTCAAGTCGGTTAGAAAACACTTTACTTATAAATTAGTAATCCATATCACAAGAAACTCTTCCGCCATATCAGCTCAGGGAGACTGTGATGGTCAGAAGTTTAACATTCATGAATCTACGACAGACAGAGAACATAAGGCAGCCTTTTACTGAATGTCTCCATTAAATTTAGGAACAATAACAAGGTGGTGCTTCTAAAAACAGCAAATCCACCCTCTACATGTGTTGGTAAGCAACAGACAACAGTACCCGAGACAAAGGACAACCTTGCTGAAGTCTTAACAGCCAACACAGTTAAGCTTTTTTTTGACATGGAACATCTATCCAACCATTCAGAATATAATACTCATTAAATATTCAAAGTAAAAAGCACTGGGATACTTATATTTAATGAAAGATTTCATCCAGAACTACAAAAGGCTAAATCGTGCTACGCGGCAATCCTGAAACAGTGTTCATATGAGACACAAGTTTGATTTTGTATTTAAATACAGAGACACTTGTTACAAATTACTTCATACAATGTCAAAAAAGTCAGACGGTGATATGATGCTGTAAAAAAAATAAATAAATCGGCCAAAACGACTTAACAGAAACAAGTTAACCAAGCTATCATGATGGAGGAACCTTAAAACACTTCCTGACCAAACGCCGCTTTATACAAGCTTTGGCCAGGTTTCACTGCTTGATGCCACTTTCTTGTCCCAGACAGAGCTGGCATGAACTCTTAGGTTAGTTAGCAGCATTCATGGAGAAGAACTTTTGGCCAGTAAAATGTTGAGAAATACAATCACGGCAACCACAATCAAACCGCAACCACCGACTCTCCTGTTATCCATAAGGTTCTGGGTCTAGCTGCTATAACAAGAACAGGAAATAGTATTTTTAAAATGACAGTCATCTCAAACTTTTGACACAAAAAAAAAAAAAATGTGACAATGTCAGGCACTCCAAAGAAATCGTAGTAATGCACCGAGCACAGAAATAATTTCAACACGGCTTCGATAAGGCCAACTGTAAATATCTGAGGAATAAGTAGAAGTAACTTTGGGTGTGTTGAGACTTTATTTTTGTGGTGTTGTCAAAGATGTAAAAATATAAAAACCAGATTGCCTGATTTGTTCAGTGCCAAGTCAGATGTTTACGAGCACTAAACACAGGCAGAGACACCTCAAACTGTTTTTAAGGCAGTTAATGGTTTAGCTGAACAGTTTGGTTTTTTTCCCCCAAGGTGGAATGATTACAAAACGACAGTAATTTAGAAAAAAAATGTTTTAGTGTACTGTAGTGTTTTCTAATCTACATAATGTCAAAATAAGATGCAAATGCTGCAGCAAGTTGATGCACTTTTTGCAGTTCTGGCCGTGCTTTCTTTAGGCCCAGTCCTGGCTGAAAAATTGAGTTTTCTTTCTAAAGTACAAAAGTTCATTTATCTTTAAGCAAATTTTAAACTGGTTGAGATAGGAGCCATTAGTGATACTGACTTAGTTCAGATGCTTAAAATTTTGACAAAACGTTTTCTTTTCGTTTTTTCAACATTATGACTATCTTAAATATTCTATATATAAAAAAATGGTTCAAGGATCTATAAAACATGTTTCTTCTGGATAGATGTCCAAACGCAAGACCTCAACTGTAAATCTGTGGACAATCTTTTAATGCCGCATTTAAACCAGATAAAATGGTTTTTTAAAAAACAACCAATCAATCCCGACACAAACAGTAGCAAGACTTTCAGCCAGAACTGAAAGTTTGCTGATAGCTACAAAAAAGTAGTTATGAGCAATGCAAATACATATTATTGAGACAGTATATATAATTTGACCACAGTAAACGTAACAGTGTGCACCCAATTTGTCTTTCTGAGGTTCACTAAAGTTTTGTGTTTTATAATAAATCCGTTTTGGAGAAGAGTTCAAATGAGTCATGAAACACCCAAAATCAAAGACATTCATACACAGCTGAGTGCATGTAAACCTCTGATGGGCACTGAGCTTTTCCCCAAAGGAAAAGGTGTCGAATAAAAAATTTAAAAATACGAGCTGGAAAACTCATGTTGCTCCAGTAAGCACAGGTGACTTTCAACTTGATGTAATTTTCTGTTCACAAATCAATTTAAACTTTGTACGTTTAAAAATTCAACACAGAAAACTGATTGAATATTTAGGAGATTGCTATTTGCTAAAACGCATCCACATGTGTAAGTTTGAGTCAAATCCAGTGCATTCCAAATAAATAAACCACATAGGGAAAAGGATCCAGAATAAATGTGACTTCTACCACCACCACCGCAAATAAATTCTTGAGATGTCAAAAACACTGATTATTCCTTTGTAACACACAAGAACGGGGCACCTTCAACTATACCTAAAAATAACGTTCTGAATGCCAACGCTGCCCTGTGCAAGTATAACTTTAAAAGCCTATGCTACATCCAGGCCAAGTGAAAGACCAATAAATAAAATTCCTAGTAAGTAAAAACAGGCGGTGTGCTAAAAGAGTTCTCAAAAGTCTTTTTTTTTGTCACCTCCGTTCTGCGATCACTTGTGCTGCCCCCGGGCGAAGTGGCAGGCAAAGTCGTACTTGCTCATGCACTTGTGGCCGCAGATGTTGCACTGGAATGGGTTCTCGTAGCCGTGGCACCCCATGTGGATGGTGTAGAGGATGTTGTCGGGGAAGTAGATGTCACAGTGTTGGCAGTGATGCAGCACGTGGGGGTCCTGAACGGGGGCGGACTGGCCCGGGGCCGGGGTGCTGGGCTGGCTGTTGGATATGCTCGGGGTGCTGGTGCGCCCGCTGTGCTCGCTGCACGGTCCGCCCGTGGGACTGCAGTTACTGTGCGGAGGGGCGCGGGGCTCCGGGGTGATCGGGGAAGAGGAAGCGGCGCAAGTCGTGCTGGCCGTGACGGCAACAGGGGCGGTGGCGGGGTGCGGCTGCTGGATGAGGAAGGGCTTTTCGTCCACTACGGACTCCGCTCCCGGAGACATGGGAGGCTGGGTCTGGGTCTGGGTCTGGGCTTCTGAGGGAAGGCTGGCCAGCTGGCCTGCCAGGGTGGACAGCTGGTTCAGAGGGTTATCCATCACCATGTCGTGGTGGTGGTGGTGGTTTGGGTCAGAGGAGAGCCCGTCCTCCGCCGCCCGGCTCTGGTTGTCGAAGGTTTCTTGGCGCAAGTGGGGCAGCTCGTGGGAGAAGTCGTTGGCCCCGTCAGCTTTGTGCACCACCATCGACGGGGGCTGAAGTTGATGAGGAGACGCCGACCGTAGGCCAGAGAGCTGGCCTTCTTCTGCAGGACGCTCAGCATCTTCTTATGGGACAGGGAGCGAGCGCCTTTCATTGGCAGCAGCTTGTGCCGTCTGCGGCGATGGTGCGACAGGTTGCTGCGGTCGCTGCAGCGGAAGGAGCAGAGCTCACATTTGTAAGGCTTCTCGCCCGTGTGAGAGCGCATGTGAGCTTCCAGGTGGCGCTCATAGGCGGATGCAAATGGGCACAGGTGGCAGCGGTGAGGCTTCTCTCCTGTTTGTGCAGAAAAAAAAAATGTGACCAACATTTGTTTGCAAATATTTTCATGTCACATAAGTCACTGTGATTCGTGGAATGATCTCGGAAAACATACCTGTGTGAATGCGGATGTGTTCAATGAGTCGGGCTGTTCCTCTCGTGGCGTAGTTGCAGTAGCGGCACTTGAGTTTGCCATCGTAGGTCCTCTCGAAACCATCAACCAGGATCCCTGAGCTGTCCTCCAGGGATATGTCCACCGAAGGATGTTCCAGGCCATTCTGGCTGCATTCTGTGACCAAAATGTGTTGCGCAAAAACCAAATGAAGCAACATACAAATCTTTTTGTTTGTTATGTGTTCGTGGATACCGTTGCAGCTTTTTTTTATATTTAAACATGGGTTCTAAAGGCAATCAATTGCACTGCATTTTGTTTAGTGGTTTCAAAGTAAAGGGGGCTGAATATAAGGAGACACTCACATTTTATTTAATTTAAAAAAATAAAAACTTCTTAACATCACCGTGACATTTAATTTCCCTGTGGGATTTAAAAAGTATCTCTGAAATTAATTGAACTGAATTGCCCTTCACACTACTGTGTGAGGGTGCTTAGCAATAAAGCGCTGTAAAATGCATTGATGTTTCTGGCTGTAACATGGCGAGATTTGAAAACGTCAAGAGGATACAAATACTTTATTTGAGGCACTGTACCTACACACAGAAATGCATTATAAAATCAAATTGAAAAATATGTTATTAATCCCAAAGGGAAATTAAATAACCACTTAAACAGAACCAAGACATGCTGTCATGTTTGAAATAAATAAATCAAATAAAAATAAATGATATATGTATAAAATGTATATGTATAAAATACAGCTATTTGTTGATTCACTATGTTGACTAAATTGTATGGTGGCCTAGAAGGTTTTACAAAATGTGTTTGCTGTTGCTATGTTGCTTTGGCATTTTGTTGAACCTTCTGAGCCACCGTAAAACGGTGATTAACATTTAAACACATTAATACTGAAACTACCAAGCATATTCCTGCTGCTCGCTGGGGACATTCTCACAACTACAAGATAGAACAACAGTAAACACATGAGAAACACGTCACCTGCTGGCAGCTCGTCCACCTCCTTGACCCCAGTCACAGATCCTGATATCATGTTGACATGTTGAGTCTGTTGGCTGAGATACTCCTGGAAATCCTTCACAAAGTCCAGCGTGTCCGGCTTTTCCTCCCCCATCGGAAGAAAGTGACGGAGGATCAACTCACTGCTTGACAACATCACATAATTGGACACTTATCAGTGAGGACAACCGGAACATTGAAGCGATTTAAAAAAAAAAAAAAGGACAAAAACATCTGGGCAGGTACATGTAAAACGCTATGTTTTGTAATATCCACATTTGTCAGTGTATTTAATGTTATCTAGTCGAACTGTACAGCATACCAACCTCCAAAGATAAAAACAGCCCGATGATTTCTTTTTTTTAAAAAAGAAATAATAAAAAACTGGTGTTATGTCCCGTTTACTGGCTAGCCAGACACAAAGACGGAAAAACCCTGGAGAACAATGATTGACAAGAAGGAAATCGGCGCGATCCAATGTCTGGTCAGTGTTTTCTACACGCAGCTCCTCCTCATCATCACCATCATCGTCATGTTTGTTACCAAAACCGTGTTAGCCAGTCAGCTAACGTTAGCTCCGTTGGTGAAAAACATCTTTTTTTAAAGATTCCACCGAAAATCAGACAAAGACACAAGAGTTTACATTAGGGAGAATGTTCCAGTGCGCTAAAATCACTTACACAGCTCGCAATTATGAGAACAACAGCAAGTATTTCCCAGGGAAGCTAGCGGGCTAAATCAAAAACAATTAACCAGTTAAAGTCCATGTTGCGCCGTTAAAAACCGTCCCTTAAAACTGCAACACCTAAACAAAGGTTCCCACCGGGAATGTAGCGGCAGCACATTTTATTTTTGATTTTATTTATTTTTATTTTTATTTTGTCAGCAACTGTTTTTGTCTCTCATGCTTTTCTATAAACGCAGTACAAAGGTCCCCCAGGATAGTACTAAAAAGCAAGAAATTAAAAAGATCTTTAAAATTACTGTATTATAAAAACATTTTTAATTTGGTCAGAATTGTTTAAACTTAATTGCCATATGAAATCAAGACATTCTCATTTATTTGTTCGGGAACTTTAAAGTCTTAGTTTTAACACATCATTAATAGTTCAAAATTAACGTTAGAATTAAAATAAATATTTTTCATTTTATTTCAATTTTTTAAGAATCTGCAAATTCAATCTATTCTAGTTTTTTCACATGCCGCTTTCATATTTTTTCTGAAATCGATGCAAGATATCTCACAAATGGTGGAAAATTTCATATATAGAGAAAAAATCTTTTCAAATAAAGATGAACTTTTATTGTTCTTCTTATTTATCAATATTTCTATTTTATTTATTATATTTTACATTTTATCACGTAACAATTAATAACTTTCTCTGGTAGGTAAGCACAGATGTTTTTACATGTAAAATGTGTGATATGCATGCACTTCATCACCCTTAGTCTGAGACTCCCAAAATAAAGTCCAGCACAACTAAATTACAGCAAAAGTCACCTAATTAGGTAATCCGAGTTCATATGTGTGTAATTTGTTCCCAGTATTAAAATAAGATAAATTACAAAAGTTTTGTAATTTATCTTGCAAAGATAAAAAGATAAAATGAACATGTCTTTCTTAGTTAGTCATAACTTCCTCCCTTAGAGTAAAAAGAGCACACTTACTTGTGTGTGATTTTAAGAGTCAATTTTTGAGTCCATTTTTGTTGAAGGAGACTTTGTGCTTGATGTTTGTGCTTAAAACATTCAATGGGCTGATCAAATTTTCAGAGGAATATTTACATGTCCATTGACTAATTTTTAAGAAATTTTAGGGAAATAGACACAGAAACCATAACTGATTTGAAAACAGTGAACTATTAAACTTGCTCATGGGAAATGGAAACGCTGTAAAGAGTTTGTCAGAGAGGAAACTGGCGAAGGATGTGTGAGTCACCGCTTTTTGATTTAGTTGTTTAGAGATGTTGAAAAAAAATGCAACATAAAATTTACTTGGGAATGTCAGAATCTTGCCCTGGTAAAGTTATACACTACGAACCCATTGTGTCAAGTGTCATGCAACGTATTTTTTTTTTATAGCGTAGATCATTTTTGTCTTTGAAGGTAAAGTATCTTTGTTGCAGTTGCTCCTCACCAACGATTGTCTTCTGTTTATCTAAAGGGACATACAGCTCTCTACTCAACAACATTCTCCAGTTCACTGTGAGATCAGTGTGTTCCCTGGTAAGAAGAAATAGATCATCCCAAGAAAGTTGTGGTTCTACGTTGACCTAGCTGACTCTTTTTGATGGGGTGGAGCAGGGGGTCTACTATTAACTCTCCTTGGATCACAATGTTCCTCTACTCAAGTCTAAGGTCAAGTCCACTTTCCCTAAGACGAATGAAGATCATTTCTGCTGCTTCTGCCAGAGACCTTGTAAATCAAGAGTCTTTTGGCTCAGATCTTTATTCACAGCAACTAATCAAAGCAGCATCCACATTACTGAGGGCATGGCTCCAACCCATCTGTTTATTTCCTGCTCTGCCCCACCTTCACTTGTGAGCAGGACACCAAGAAACTTGAAACTTCCACTTGAGGCAAAGATTGGCCTCGATTTAAGAAACAAGGCCTTAGACAGAGGAGACATCTTTCTTACTCGCAGATGTTTACACATCTCTTTCCCTTTTAACCAGTGATTTTGCTTCTATTGAGAGAAAAATGTGCTTGGTTATACATTTTAAATAGTTTTTACATCATCCAAACATTGGACCGTTCAAACTGATAAAAAATAATCACAGAATGAGTTTGTCAATTAAACTGGATGTGGTATCATCAAGCAATCACCAAGGTGTTCTATAAGGTGAAAGACAACCGAGGAGAGTTCTGCGTTCTGCATTCAGGAAAAAGCATCAGAGAACTTCACAGAACAACCAAGATTAAATTACTCCCAGGTGAAGTACTTACAGATTAGGGTTATGTCTAAAAGCATTTGGTTCCACTGCATAGTACTAATATGTGTTTAATTAAATAGGGTATGGCACACTTTTCAGATTTTGATTTGGATAAAAAGAGTAAAACGTTTGTCCCTTAAAATCTTTCTTCTAGTATTTTGTGCTCTATCCCCAAAAGTCTCACCATGTCTCACTAAAATACATCAAATATTGTAGTTGTGATAGGACAAGCAAAATTATGCACAGTCCTGCTTACGTCTGTCAGTTAAGTGTCTTTATATTGAAATATATACACAGGTAATTATTTCCTGATCCTTATCCTCTGTTCATTACCTTCGGTGTCATTTTTCACAGAGAAGTGGAAGCACCCATCTCTTGTCACCAGCTGATGAAATTAACTGATAGCCTGTCATCCACATACCATAAGACATGACACACTTTCAGATGTACAGTCTGTAATTATACTCAAGTGTCAAATGAGGCACGGCAATAGCAATACGTCCAGAGGCCACTGACAGATTCATTCAAATTTGATCACAATCAATAATTAACAAGTTAAGTGCACAGCGAAGATCATGTTGCCCCATTTGTGTCAAACTTGTAGGAAAACCACAGAGGAGAAGATGATAAACGGCCAATTAGATGGAGACCACTGTATCCTTTTACTCCTCAACAACTCCTACCATCAGAGCATGCATGTCACAGCGGTAACGAAAACCTGCTGGCATCTTTACTTTGCAATTTGAGCTGTTCATTTAGAGTTCATTTTTAGGTTCATGTACCTGACTACCATCTGATCTCTACAGTAAGTCATTCTTATGTAAAACGAGTAGGATTTTATACCATTTGAGCAATTCTTTGGTAAGTTCAAGTAGCTCTCCACGCTTTCTGGTACAGTAAAGAATTTGGACACCAGATGGCGCACATGCACCAGTAGTGAAAGTGGCTTCGCCCACTCGCTTGAATTAAGACTTTGAGAAGCCAACACATCCGGGATGTTATGGCGCATAAAGTGAGATTACACTAATTAAGACTATGTGTCCTGAACGTCTCATCATTGCCAAGATTCTGGAAGGTTCTTGCACCTGCGGAACCAAAGGACAGTCGACCTTATCCGGTGAACCTCGGCCACGAGAAGAGCCAGTTACATCACCCTCCGACAGTCTGTCCTCGCTAATGTTATTTTATTGCATTTTAATTATGCTCAGGTTTCTACCGAGGCCTGAACCTCCTGAATAATTTACAAGCAGCCATGGTGATTTGTGGGCACGAGAAGACAAAAGAGCACACTTTCCCATTGCAGTGGTCTTAATTTGTTTCAATAGTTTTGTTTTTTAAAAAATTCCTGCCGCAGAAATGATTGAGCCACTAATCTTCGGTCGCATTTAAAACTGCGAATCTCCAGAGGTTTCAAATCATTGTGGCCTCTTGACTAAAGGAATGATTTATTGCGCCTAAAAATACTAAAGGGAGCGTTGGGTCAAACTTAATTTTGCATTCATGACTTGTTCAATTCCAGATACATTAAGCTGTTCCGCTAAAGGGCAGCTGCTCTGCTAATGAGACTGGTAGCAGGTTATACTCTTATTGCATCCAGTATGTGACTCTTTGCAGTACAGGTATGTTTTTTTTCTCCACATGAAATATGCCTTTGGAGTTACTAAAAAGTTTTCAAAAGGTTATAAATTTAAAACGGTTTCATAAATCAGTTGGTTACACAGTAATGTGGAATTTTTTTAAAGGAATAGGTTTGATTCGGGTCATTGGACTCGAACCAGTTTTGATGTAATGTCCTTACAAGGTTCAAGTGTGCAAAAAGTGGAGGTTTTTGAACGCAATGGCTCCAAGCCCAGGGCGTCTTCCACTTGGGGGTGCTAGACGCTCTTTCACAAAAAAGAGAGGTAAAAAAAATATATATCTGTGCCCTGAAAGAGTTTTTGTATGTTGTGTAAATGTATGTAAATTTACCCCCCACCCCCATGTCCTCTTAGATTAAAACATATCACAGCAACGCAGGCTTGTAGATTTTGTTGACTCATGCCTATAAGGGCAGGTTAGAGAGAACACTTAACCTGAAAGTTATGTTTATAGTTTGTAGGAGGATGGATCCTCAGGAGAACCATGGCCAGGATTCAAGCCCAGGACCTTCTTGCTTGTA
Organism: Poecilia picta; assembly: GCA_033032245.1. Classification (NCBI taxonomy): domain Eukaryota; kingdom Metazoa; phylum Chordata; class Actinopteri; order Cyprinodontiformes; family Poeciliidae; genus Poecilia; species Poecilia picta. The sequence continues at coordinate 19,625,825 of CM065367.1, read as the reverse complement.
AGGTAATAGTGCTACAACAGCTTCACTGTACAGTCCTGCTTGCAAAACATTAATTTATTTTAAAAAAAAATCTATTTTGTGTCCCCAAAAACATGTTGTCGCAGATTACTGCAGAGGGAAGTCCTCCTAAAACCTGCTTCTGCTGTAACACTTTGGCATGCCGGCATGATGTAAGCAAATTAAAATGGGTATTATTATTATTATTTTAACAATATATGATGCAGAACCAACCCAGGGACAACACCTGTCTTTGAGAGGCTGGCAGTGTTATCCACTTGCTCCGATTCACATTTAAAAGGCCTTTCTGGCAAGATTCCCTTCTCCCCTTAATCACTTGATTTAAAGCCTCTTGTTGTTTAACACTACACTGGACAATTAATTTACTCCTCCTTTCCCTGAAAGAAATTAGAATTTAATTTAAAGAAGGTCTTTAGCAGTTTTGTGAGACTCCGTGCCATTTGTTATGCTTGCGTAGAAAGCTGTCTCGGAGATCACCCTCCTGGAAAAGCTTTTTAATCCCAGACAAGTGCAGCCATAGTAACAGCAGACAGGAGCCTCTTGGAAGCAGAAAAGTGAAGGGGAGGCTTGGAGATTTATTCTCCTTTGACTGAGACTGTTTCTTTTCTTGAGGTCTCCTGCTCCACGTGGAGAATTTGAAAAAGAACTGAGAGGTGGGGTGGGTAGGATAAAGGAGGTATATATTAAGCTTTTCTTTCCTCTCACCACTTAATTTCCTTGCAGGCGCGCCTTGCTCCGGTGTAATGAATGTAATTGCCGCCTTTGATGAGAATGCTATTATCTGGATCACACTTTACATGGGCAAACAAGACTTGGCCCTCCCTCCTCCTCCGCCTCCCATTTAACTCAGCAGTCAGACCCCCCAATTATGCAGAGAACAAGTGGCTTTTCATAAAACCAGCGTGTCGCTCTCGATTGGTGGGGCTTGGAGGCGGCTACATGTGGACAAAGGATAGATTAGATGTGATATAGGTGCACCAAAACCCCATTTCCTTGATTAATTTCCTGCATGGCTCATAGGAAAGGTTCTACTATTTCCCAGCTGAACTTAATCTTTCCTGCGAAGACGAAGGTTTTATCATTTGATAGATGTGTCAACTCGGTGGACGGCGAGACATCTTATTGGCCTACGGTGGATTGTATTTATAGACTTTAAATGCGTCATTTTCCCGTTTCAGTGCATTTCATTGGGATTCTGTCGCCCTGCTGGGAGTTGAACTACAGTCTGAAGTCTTTTGTGTCCTCGTACAGGTTTTGTCCCAGGATCGGCCTTTAGGGGTTAGTGTGGTCAAAGCCAAAAAGGCCAAAACATCAAGTTTTGATCCACATGTCAGCATGTCCCTTTCAAGGTTTCTTGCAGTCACCAAATAGGTCTACCTGTGGCTTTCTTTCAACACTGGCTTTTTCCAGGTCATTCTTTGATACAGGCCAGATTTATTAAGTCTTCCATTAATGGGTGATGGGATCTCTGCAGCTCCTCCAGAGTTCCCATAGGCCTTTTGGCTACTTCTCTGATCCCCGTGTTGGGTTTAGGTTTACAGGTGTACCATACTTTTTGCAATCTGAGATTATATTTTATGACCTGAATCTGTCTTAAACCTAACCAACTTTTACTTGACTAATTTTTAAAGTAATTTCCTATGTCATCACCATGTTATTCTGAGGGGAGTTGGTTGCACTGGATTTTATTTGGGGCTATTTGAGTAAAGGGGATTGAATATAAATACACACTACACTAAGTTCTATAGGTTTAAGTTGTTTGATTGCAATCCTTCACAACATTTTTTTTTCTTGTCTCAATCTAGTTTCCATGCTGATCTTGTTCTGCCCTACTGTCATTACTTCACTCGCGCACAAAACAAATGAGGTTATTCACACATCATCTTTGTCTCTGTGTCACACGTTCACAGACAGTGGTGCGCTAAATGCTCATTTAATAACAGGGGTGAACAGATATGGTGGGATTTTATGAAGCGACGCGCAGTAAAGCTGCTGTCACATTAGGAAGTCTAAGCAGGGTATCTCTGCCCCACATTCATATTGAAGTACCACTCAGCTACACACACACACACACATGCACGCACCCGACTGGCTGCAACAAACCAGCGAGATTCCTTCCAATATTCCCAACAGGCAGAAATATCAGGAACAATCAAAGCGACTGTCACAAGTGACAAATTATACTATTACTCCTCAAAGATTGTCATTCTTGAAATCTATTCGCAGCCATTTCATCTTCATCAATGAGTGATTATTCCTCTAAGCAAGCAATTCCCCTGTGATTTATTGGTAATCGATTCATTTGACTATTAAGCTCTTAGCATCGCTCCAAGCAAACCAGCGGCAGACACATTCACTTGCATATGTATCCAAGCGGCGGCTCATGGCAGTTTCATAGAGTGATGAATGCCGGCCGCTCGACCACCTGACTCTCGGAGGTTTATGACATCAGAAACGGGTCGCTATCCAGGCCCCAGTCACGGCCAAGAAAGAATTGGCCAATATTTTTGAGTGAAGTGGCATTTTAGCAGTATTTATTTGATGGCTCCCACTACCAAAACCATGGCCCACAAATAAAGAAGATGGTATAATAGCTTGTGACTGGCCGGCTGGCTCCCAACTTGAAATGAAGTGTCCGGTCGTGAGTTATTGTGGCCAAACGTCATTTGTACAGCCAGAAAAGTGGGGACATTTTTCTGCCTTGTCACTTTCTGGCCATAGCTCATTGTCCCGAATGATACCTCTGAACGCACAGTTGCCCTAATACGAGCATTACACTTGTGCCGTGAGAAGGCTGGTAATGGATCAGCCTGTCTATTGGAAGATAATATATAGCACATCCACTAGCACATCCTTAAACACCATGGAGTAATATGTGATGATGTGTGTGTCAAACTGAGTTGCAGTCAGAGTAGCATTTCAAAATAGTTGAATTTAAACATAAAAAGATTTAGTTTTAGAGGTGAGCAAAAAAAAAAGAAAATTGTTCTTTAAATTAGTTTGAAAATTATCAAGCATTTTGTTGTCACGTATATTTATCTGTCGTGCGATGCAGTTCACTTTTAAAAAGTACAAGTAGAACTAAGTGTGATTCTCCTATAAGGACAGAAAAACACTTAACACACTCTTTATTCTATTTATGTTAATATTTTTTTGTAAAGCAGGGATAGAACATTGGTTTTCTTAAAATAATGTAATATATTTTCTTAAGGACTTGGACAGTGAAGGTGCTTTAATTTGATAAGGAGGAGAATTTCTGGTAAAATATGTGAAACTGCAGATCTATTGAGCAATGGATCAACAAGTTCCACAATATCTCTAAATTAAATAAAACTTTTATTTGTTTTCTATTTTTCTATCAGGACTAAAAGATGGTGTAGACGTTTCACTTTTTGTCTTTATTTTCTAACAAACCAAATGTGTTATAATTTGATATTGAAGTGAATTAGAAATTTTGTGAAGCTAAAAACATCAAATCCGGTGTTCAATTATGAAATGATTAATTATTTTAAAAATGTACATTAGATATTTACCTACACCATTAAATCGTAGCAGCATGCTCATTTTATATTTTCTTATCATACGTTTTAGTTAAATTTAATCAGTAATTGATGTGTACTCTATCTCTATTTTGAGTTATTATTTTACAGTATGTTTCAGATATTAAGTTGTCATTTAAAGCAATCTAAACTCTTTTGAAACAATTACAATGTTTAACATTCTTTGGTATGACATGAACAGTTCATGCTTATGAGGGAAACAAGGATCTTAGAAAACAAAACTGAGGTTTGATTTGTTGTGGTGGCTAACTCTTCTGACTAAAGAGTTAGTGGTCTACGCTGGTAAATGCTTCTAATGTGAAGGAAGTTTTAGATTAATGGGCTCTTTGCTCTATGAGAATATTGATCTAATGCAATCTGGCCAGGAACGATTTCCCATGTTCCTCTGCTGTAATTTTAACAATGCATCACCATCAAGAACAAAACTGTGTTCAGTGGAGGACCTGCAGATAATAATTATTATTTTTTGAAGTCAGAGTCCTAAGAAGTTTGAGGGTTTTTTTAATGATCAGCTTGGACTCAGATGAGTCTGTTTAAGTGATAAAATGAATTAGTCAGAAACCGTCAGTTCCAATTGGACTTTAGCTTTTTTGAGGACACATTTCCACTCGTGCAGTTTCAAATATCAGCAGTCCTGGCTAAAAAATAAAATAAAATCAAGTTAAATTAAATTAAGAAGTTAATTAAGAGAAATTATTTTCAAGCGAACTGGTAAAAAACGTTTGACAAATAATCCACATGGACTTCCTGCAAAGACTTGTCTTTGTTCGGGAATGATTGCTGGCAATGATGATGATTGCTGTTCTTTTCTTTTCACAAAATAAATCACCTTAACTGAAGAAAAAAAAACAAGCCCACGGAGGTTTTATTTGTTAAAAAGAGACACAAAAAGTGTTTTGCAGTTTAACAATGTGGCATATTTGATCATTTTCTCCCAACCAGTTTTTAGAATAAAGATGGAAAACATCCCTTCAGAAGTTAAATATCTTCAGAGTCGATGCAGATTTAAGCCTCTAAATCTGAGTCTTCTCCCTGCAGTTCCTCCTTTTTTCCGGCTCTCCTGCGGGCATCGTTAGCCAGTCGGTGATGGGAGCTACCTCGGCCATAATAAGAGGGTTGACTGACCCCTGACCCCTGCATCGATCTGCTGGCTCTGTCCAGCTGGGCCTCCCCAAACCCAGTCAGCTGGAGAGGTGTTTAAGAGCAAAACACTCCAGCTCCCATCCTCTCCGCTACACCCTCATTAATTACATCATTTACCTGTGACAGTGACAAACCTGTGTGGCCACGCCACACTTTATTAAGGTCACTGTATAAAACCTGAGCCAAGCCTCAATCAGAGGCATGTGTGTGCGAGTTTCACGTTGAATCTATCTTGCATATTATGAGATTATGAGTGCAGGTGGGTCATTCCAGAATCAGAGTACAAAGTAAGCACGAAATAAACGACCCGATAATTTGATTAGTTTTGCTCAAGAATCAAAGATACACTTTTTAAAGAGATTTTCTATTCACTGTGTGCAATGCTACATGAAATCCCTAGTACTGAGAAAACAGAATATATATATATATATATATATATATAATATATATATAGCTATAGATATATCTAATATATATATATCTATATATATCTATATAGATATAGATATATATATATATATAAAGCTCCCAAGCTCCCAGGCCTCTGGTAGAGGACCCGAGCTCAGAGGATGAAAGAGACCATCCACAGAGGGTGAGAAGGGATTTTTTTTTTATATATATATATATATATATATATATATATTATATATATACACGCAAAAAAAGATTAATACATATTCTATCCTTAAACAGGAAAGTCGTGCTCACATTGAAAAAACATTTAATTTCACATAAGACTTAATTTATGCTCACTCATCCACTGAATAGTTGCACTCTATTTATTTTTATTTTACAAATGTCATTGAATTTCAAATATTTACTTAAATCCCATTTGCATCAAGTCATTCAAACTATCAAAATGTCTAATACTTACTATTTAGGAACTCATTTAAGTTTTTTTATTTTTAAAACGATTTGGTTGCTAGGTTCAATATGTCTGATTACAGATCATAATGTGTTGAAAACTGATGGTAATTTTATCTTTAATTAGGAACATATGTTAAATTTAATGTTTTTGATGATTTCAAAACTTTGAATAAATGTGTCCTATTCTGCTGATCTTCCTGGTTGCATTTGTTAGCGTGACACATTAGACCAAAGATAGCAGATCTGCAGTCTGGATAAGACGTTAGCATATGGCCTAATGATATTTTCTAATGTCATGTGATTAGCTGCTTTTCCTCTTGATATAATGCTAAATTAGAGGCACAAGTGTTGCTATTATTCAAGTATTTCAGTACATTTCTAACTAAGATAATTGTACATTAGTTCAAGAAACATGTGCCATCAAAGTCAAATCATACAAGAAAGTTTTTTTAAATATAATTTTAAGTTACTTTAAAAAGTGGGATGAGGAAAAAAACAAAAAATTACTTTTATTATTTACTCACTATACATGTGTCAGTTTTTTGTGCCTGGGTTACTAGAGATTTTCTAGCTGGAACAGAAAATCTCTTATACATTAGGAATGTTTCAAGGAAATGTTGTCTTTATTTTGATGAACATCATATCTTAACATAAAAATGAAAAGATTCCCAGCAGTTTTGAACAGACATAAATGTAAGTCCATGTGCTTTTAACACTGAGGGGAAAACCTAGCAGCTAATTTTATCATTGTTGTCCTTGTGAAACACCAAGCATGAGAAGGGTTTTGACATGTTTTTGGATGAAATATAAAAGCTTGCAGATTTAAGACCACTTTTGGTTTATGTTCTCTCTGTTTTTACTTTCAAAGCCAACTCGCTGACTCAGGTTTTTGATTGTTTTTTTCATCTTTTTTTTCATTTTTCTAGCCCTTGCTACCGTTGCAGCTCAGGAGCAGCCGGATGTTTGTGTGCCATTCATTCTTCCACTTTTACTGCTACATTTGCATTGCCTCGTATTTCTGCAGCTGCCTCGTCTCCCGTTCCATATCCACCTGAAATCACCTTCTTTCACCCCTCTGTTGTTTCACCTCTTTCACTATTCCCCCTTTCCCTTTCTTCCTTTTTACTACAGCCCCCACCTACACACTAAAAGACTATTGGTTTCCTCTTGCCATACTTTTCTCCACTACACACTAGTATTTCAATCTCAACTCAATTGAGAAGGCTGACCTGCAGACATAAAGAATTGGCTTTAAGGCTTTCAAAATGGAACTAAATCTCCTGCAGGTCACACTGGGGGAAAATAAGCAGCAAATGTAAGTAAGCATGAAATAGTTTTTCATAAATAATCCAAATGACAGGTGGCTTTCTAATGGTACCAGGGGGCTGTAAAAGAATATGTTGGCAATTTCTCCCCTATTAAAGTGAAATAGAAAGCCGAATACATAACGCCGCTGACGGAACAGTTGCATACTAGGGCCCATTGGAGTGGAGATTGAGGACACAGTTGGGTATTAGAGGCAGTTGTAGTTGGAGGTAAGAAGGTGGAGTGATTGCCGACTTACAGTCAAGGTCTTTTCCGCTGTGGGGAAAACGAATGCCCCCTCCTTCAGATCAAATCAATTGGTCAGTAACTGTCCCCTATCCATGAGCGCGTACAGGCGGCTCCATCCTGTTGCAGGGCGCCGGGCGTTGGATGTGATTTGTGCTTGGGATTTTCAAGTAATCAATGCTACATCTTGCACTAATATGAAATCCAGCGCCAAATGTTCAATGTCAACCAGAAATACAAGTAAAGACCTTTTACTGCAACTGGTGTTTTTCTGGCAGAAAATATATTAATCTGGATATCTGATGAGTGGAGAAAAAAAGCTATATTATGAAACACAAAATCCTGGCTCAGCTGTAGTTTCAGTGATCGTAGATTAGTAGAAGTTTTAGTCTGAAATGTGGAAGTTTGAACCTCATATCCCATGAAGAAACCTTCACTGTTTCTTGTGACGGTTTCATCGGTGTGAAATGGGCTTTACCAACACGTTGCGACATTAGAGCTACAAACATCAAATTGTTTTATAGTCTTTACCTGCACAAAGTAGTGGATAAAAAAGTACTTTGGAAAGTGGAGGACATACATGTATAAGAATACGCAGTTTGCCACATTCTTACATATGTTAGTGAGAATAGATATGATCCTTCAAGGCCTCAGAGTTTTGTTAAAAGGAGATTGAAGAAGGCTAGAAAGTGAAGTTCACCTCTGAAAGAAAGACAACTTGAAGAAGCTAAATTTTTGATCAGATAAAGATAATCTGAGCATTTATTCTCAATTTCTTTCAGAATTTCCCCGACCTTAGATTTAATCTTTGTGTCAATTTGTCTTGTTTCTTTACTTAACCAATAAATTAAGTCTATGACATGGTTAGTGGATGAGTTAATCACTGCTAATTTTTGTGATTACATACAGATGTATTCACTGAATTTATAGAAGTGTGACAATAATGAGATATATTTTAATTATATATTTCTGTCATTACTTTCATAAAGAGTGTCATTTAGGCCCTCCGTTAAACAGCAATAGATTCTTTACACAAATACAAGTAATTTATAGATAATTTACAATTAGAAAAAGCTTCTTGGTTGAATACCTATATTTTCTGATCTAAATTTTGGACTGAAGTGCAATTAAACATGCCTTTTTTAAACTCAACTACCTTTACTCTTGCTGTGAATTTGTTGCTGATTCTCGAGTGACATTTAAGGCAGCTCATTCATAAAGATTGCAGCATCTCGGATTATATGAAACAAAAAATGTCTTTTATGTTTAACTGGAACGTGACTCAGAAAGCGACCTCAGTCACAGATAGCGTTCCTTCTCTGTCACACTGATTTGACTGGACTGTTTGCTAGTAAGCCGACATATGTGGCTGCTCCTTGTTTTGTGTGCAAGTGTCTGAAGGGAAAGAGTGATTTGAGGTCCCCCTTGAGTCAGACTCTGTTATTTATTGCTATTAAATGGTTAATTTTCCTGGGTGCCCTGAGGACTGTAGGGCTGCGTTAAGACGTGAGGAAGATAGAGTTGTTGAGGGGTTACTGTGGATACTTGATGTATTAAGAGTCCAATTTTAAGAGGCCCATTAGGGATTGATGCTGCCCAGTGATCTATCACATTTTTGTTCAGTATGGGAGAAAAAGATGGAACGTCTACAACGAGTTTTGTTTGACTTTATGATTTGGACGTATTTGATACACCGAAGCTCTAGGTACGAGAAATGTGGCATTGTATATTCATAAACTTCTTAGCTTAAGCAGATCTGTTTGGTCACTTATTTGTTTCTAGGTGTGTAAGAGAGTGCATCCAAATCATGACATGAGGTGATGTGCAATATTTGGTTCACAAGAGTGAGACGAGACAAGATTTTAGCTCTGTGGGAAAATGAGGATTTCCTATTTTTGTGCTCAAAATCAAATAAAATCTTTCGCACATTGTGCTTTAAAAAAAAAAAAACCTTGATCAGTGCAGAACTACCTAACGCTGAAAAATCTCAGTAAATCTTTGAACATGAGATTATGAAATGCAGCGACTTGTTTAAGAAGCGATAAGAAGCTCTGATGTGGCTTTAGCATCGTTAGCTGCTAACAATCAGCCAGTTGCCGCATTCCCACAGTTTTTTAGGACTGCAAATTGTCAACAGATTGTCTTCAAATCTGTCTCCTGTTATTCTTTATATAAAGTGTGCAAGATGGTGCCAAATAAATAATTTAAAGTGGTGGGAGTTTAGTGCTTCTGTAACCCAGTGTTGTAAAACAGTTTAACAAGCCATGTGTATTAGTTTAAAAAAATAGTTTATTCAACATAACAGGGTAAGGCAAGAACTGCTTCCTTTGTCAACAAACATAGACACAATATTGGAGATAAATACAAAAACTCTACAGCACCTTATAAAAAAGACCAAAAAAATGTTTTTGTGTTGTAATAAAATGTGTGATCACCAACTTTCTCATTCTTCCAGAATCAAATCAAGGACTCATGCATGTGACTTTTTGATAACAAATTTCAAGTCACTGTTTGCAGATGTTGCTGCAGAACAAATTTTGCGCTACACAGAATCCACAATCACACAAGAGCCCAATAAAAGAAAAAAAAGAAGAAGCACTGAAGTTTGTTTTCGCGTCAAACTTCAGTAAATTTAAATGCTGTCCTCAGGCACTGTGTGAATCTAAAATCTCAGACTCACTTTCTTACTCCTGTTTGGCAGCTTTCACAACTTCTTCAAGAGGGAGATGAGCTGTGCTAAGCAGCTGACTATAATGGCGCTCTTTTACCGCCCATGGCACAAAGAGGGAGCAGGGAGACAAAATAAACACTCATTACTGTCCATCACGACGACTGAGAGAGGAAGGGGCGATTATGTCTGAATGTACTTTGCTGTCATGTGCCCCTTTCTCTCGTTACAAAACAAACACAAGGGGTCAGGAAAATTGTGTTAACAGGCAGGATATTAGTGTCAAGTAGGAAATTGCACTTGATGGTCTTAAACCCGCAAAAGAACGTAATTGTGGAGTTTGACAGCCGCGTTCCTGTTTTTGTGTTTGCATGTTGTCAGAGTTGATCTTTTCCGTTTTGGGGGATTGATCCCGCCGTGTGTTGAACGGCAGACACTTTTGTACTGAGCTGAGTGAAAAGCAGGGAGAAAGAGGCAATCAAAGTGCTATTAGTTTTAAATGGTTAGTAATGGGCTCCCGTTCACTGTCCAATTTATTGATCTATTGGTAATCAATTGCCGCTCATTTCTAACCTGTGAGCTGAATCTCAATACATTTTCTGTGCCGTGTGAGTGGGAATGAGTCACAGCAGGGGAAGAACCGGTTCTGAGGTTTTGCATATCAGGATAGAAAACAAGAATCAGGTTTTAACACATTTAATCAATTTAATCAGGTCATTATTTACAAAACAAAATGCAAAGCCAAAATGGAAACCCTGTTCAAGTGCAATGTTGATTATTTGATTAAAGAAAAATACAGGCTTATTTATTTTCAGCTTAGTGGGACTGTTTCTATAAAAGGCCTTTGAACATAACGCCAGATATGGAAGACATCAACAAGAGTAAATTATTGCCACTCATCAATCTGAGACTTTGGGCCAAAAGGCAATTTTCAAACCACCTGACATCTGTCATTCTGCAGAGAAAATCTCATTCACAAGTGGAAAACCACTAAGAAATGGGCTTCCTGGCTAATTCAAACCAGAGTCCTGTCATCCAACGGTTGGCGAAATTGCAAAAAGCCCAGGAGCTCAATTTCACACTCTACAAACCTGAGTTTGTGGAGTGTAAAGTTAAAGTTCATGACAGTTAAATTAGAAAAATACTGAAGAAATGTGGATCGTTTAGAAAACTTTCCAGTACAAACCCACCTTTATATGGTAGCAAAAACCTGGGAGAAAAAAAAAATCTTTCAAAAAATGAGACGAGACGAAATCTCAACTCTCTCAAGCACGGTGGAGGGGAGTGATTATGTGGGCTTGAAGTGTCATCACAGAGCCTCAGCTCATCTTTCACTGACTGAATCCACCATGGACTCATAGGTAGACTAGTGTGCTTGAGACACGTATGAAACCACCTGTTCCACAACTCAAGCTTGGCTGAAATCAAACCTTCATCAGGACAATGATCCCTAACGATACACTGACATTCTGTGAACTGAAAAATTGTTGTAAAGCAGAGTGGGCTGAAGATATTTCAAAAAATTTTGCTTGCAATACCTTCAGTTTCAATAATTTTAGTAAAGGTGAATGTCTTTTCCATTGTACTTAGAACCTTGAGATGAAAACAGTTGCATTATTTTGCCCCCTCAAATATTCACATCACTTACAACAAGTAGAATTGACTCTTGTTAGTTAATGTCAGATTTATGAAACGGCAGACTCAAAGGCTTTCCGACAGATTGGAGCTCTGTCCTGTGGATGGACTTTGTCTGTTGGCTCGTTTGAGTCTGATCAGTTTCTGATGGGTCTAAGGTAACACTTTCCCATCACTCTCAGGATCTCATCCTTGAGACCAAAAGCTCCTCAATTATGCAGCAACACAGAAAGATCAACTGTCTGTATGGATGAGGACAAGATAATGCGCTGAGTGTACGTTACGTAAGATTTCTGGGTCAGGGTTCTGGGTTAGTGGGGCATTTTAAAAAGACAGGGCCCTCTGAAATGGTTATCTTTAATTCTGGTTGGGGTGAACTTTAGGCTATCTTCAGTGAAATATTTGGGCAACATCCTGCTACATCTTAACACTCTCTCCTCACCTTCTACTCATGTTCTTGCTCTCTGGTCCCTAAATTCAGTCAAGGCAAAGTGATTCTTCTTCTCTGGTTTTTGCTGGAGATATTTTTTTTCCTGTTGAAAGGCAGACCTCCTTATGCTCTGCCACATCCAGTGAAGTGCACACTCACAGTGAGAGATTGGACCAAAGTAAAAAAAAAAAATTGTTGCAATCGACATTTTAAATGTAACCGTACTCTGAATCTCACAGCACTAAATTGAACTGGATCATAATTTCTTTGAATAACACTGTTCGGCGGCAGTGAATTACATGAAATTGGACTTCAACTGGATTTCAAGATGACATTTTGCATGCTCGGAGATGATGCCTGTTGCAAATCTGTGCTTCACAAAGAAAAAGGAATGGATTTTTGATCACATCAGATTTTTTAGCTAGCTGTGATCATTACTGGGTTGAAACACGGAACCAAGTTGCAAATTCATTGGAAAGGTTTGACTTCTCTTAGGTTAGTAGTCACTTCTTTTTTAGAATTATTGGTGTTCAGGCAAATTTAATAAGCTCAGATAATGATGTTGGAGATTAGAAATTGAAAATCAGCCACTGAGTACGTTAGAAACGACCGTGGCTGATGAAACAACAAATGACCCCCCCGTGGACCTCTGATTTAATCTAAGCCTACTAAAGAAACATGCCAGAGTTTATCCTTCAATTTTGAATAAAAAAATAATAGATTTAAGTCCAGCAGTCTCACATTAAAGTGTACATTTTTGTGGTATTTAAAATCAACACCCTGGCATCCAACCACTGTGTGGTAAGATTGAAATCCTTGGTCATCATTCAGCTTTGTTCTTCACAGTTCACAATGTTTCATTGTTTTTAGGGACTCAAGAACATCAACAGACATCTCCCTAACTTGAGTAGAAAATTCACTCTTGTCTTTCCCATTTTGAATAATGGCTAAAAGAAACTTGCATATGTCACAAGTCATTTATACCCCAAGAAAAAATGAGTTATTGTTCATGTTGTGCATTGTGAGATGACGTTTGTTGCAAATATGTGCAAAATATTGCCCAGCAGTTTTATTAGCTTAACGTAGTGTAGGTATATAGAAGTATATTTAAAAGTATACATTACAAAAAGTACAAATAAAAACAAAATGACAACTTATCTTGAGTTATTACAGGGTAATATTAACTCATTTAGGGCAAAGAACAAAATGCAAAATATATATATATTTTAGAGAACTTTTTATATATGTTCATGTTTAGTTATGTTTAGTTATTACGTCTTTATAAACATTTGTCTACATCCAGCAAGTTTACATCTTCTAAATTAAAATGTGTGTATTTGCATCAGTTAATTATGTGATTAATACCATATGAAACAAACAAGCGCCATTTTTTTTTTTTTTTACATTCTCGGTTGAACGGAGAACCTCGGTCACATTTAGATATTAAGTGGCTTTGAATAGGCGCCCTGAATTCACAGCTCCAAATGACCCGCGATAATCAGGTAATTAAAATCAGGCCATTCCCCACATCTGACACACTTTACTCTCACACTTCATCTGAATAGCAAATAAGTCCCGGCCTGGTTTCTCTAACAGAAAGGGTAGAAATAATAAATAAAGTAGGAGACATTGGCTTCCTCTTCATTTCAATATTAACATTGTCTTTGTCTTCTAATGAAAAGACAGAAAGTGAGTTGGAAAAAAGGGGGCAAAGGTCCTGTCAAAAGTGCCAGTGCCTGTATGGAAGTACCCGGTTTTCTTAATTCATCCCTTAGGACCGGATAAGTCCATCAATCTGTTAAATTGGAAACCCATTAGGTGCCCTGGTTTATGTGTTTCAAGCTGTTAACTAGGGGCTGATTGATTGTTGTTCCTTTGATGGGATATGCTGATCTAATCTCACTGTGTGCACGTTTGCAATAAATTACACAATTCATTTCCCCCATTTAGAGAGAGGGTGGGCGGGTGTGGGGGCTCACACCTCCAGGCATGCCTACGCTATGCAGGCAAAAGAGCAGGGAACCTATTTTATGGTGCCATTTAGCCGGCAAGCTTTCAGCAATCCCAGCGTTCTTTCAAATCCCCCCTCCTCCTCCCCTCGGCCTCAACCCTTTCCAAAAAATCGAAGCATAATCAAGGTGTATGTTTAGAAAATTTATTGTTATAATTTTCCGCCATAATCTCCTCCATTTTCCCGCAGCCACGCCAACATATATCATCATCTAAGAGGAGAAAATGGATAGCAGTTTAAAATTTATCGGTCTTTGATTCTCAATTATACATGTTTATGACTTCATCTGTCTTCAGTGACTTCAACCTTTTCCATTATAGCAGAATATTATTTGTACGGAATCCATTAAATTCACAAGGCAGGGCTGTAATGGCGGGGCTGCAGCGATTTGCAGGGGGAAAAGTTTTGAAAGGTTGGCTTTAGGAAAAGCGCAGCTGTTATGACACAAGAAATTGCTTTATTGATGGTGTGCTCTGCTGCCTGTGCATTTGGCCATTTGTTACCGGGCCCATATCTATATCTCAGGCTGACGCTGATGAGAACCTTTCTGCTACCTTCTCCGGATTACTGACTTGTAATGACACATGCATTCAGGCTGGGTGAAAGGCAACAATCGAGGGGAGAGTTTTGAGAGGTACAGAGGATTAACATTTGGGGCAGGTGGCTGGAGGGCTCAGATTAAACTCTGGCTGAAAAGATAAAAAAAAGGCCCAATGACTGTTTCCCTATGCATCTTCCGGAGGTCAACATCTCTGCAGGGGAATAAAAGAGAAAAAATAATAATATAGTTCGTTTTTCTCACATAGTCAAGTTGCAACTGCAAATCTCTCCTCTACTACAGTTTTATCTGTTAGAACAACATAAAGCGGTGCAAAATTGTGTAAAGGTAAAGTATGCGGCACATTTGTTTGACTATGGTTTTCTGTGCATAAATCAGGCCTTTACGGAACAATAGCACAACAAAAGCATGTGTTGAAAACAATCCATAAAACGTCCCCATTTGTCGTTTGCAACAAGGTGGCTCGACAAACGTGAGACCAAAATGGAAAACACTCCACTCCCCACTCCCTAACAGGAAAGTGGGGGTGTTAGCATCATGATGTGGGATCAGATGTTGTTCGGCGTCGACAGAGAAGCAGGTCAGAGTTCATGGGAAGATAAGAGTAGCTACATTTAGGGTAAACCTAGAGGAAAGTCTGTTAAATTCTTTAAAAATACTTGAAACTAGAATACTGGGACATTTCTACATGCAGCCAGAGCTACAGTGAAGTGGTTTATATCATTAGATAAAGTGGTCCAGTCAAAGTACAGATTTGAATTCAAGTGATAATGTGTAAAAGAAATGGAAGATTTATGTAGACAGAGGCTCTCCTTCCAATCTGAGCTTAAGCTGTCTTGCAAAGGATAAAACTAAAAAATTATCAGTCTCTGCACTGTAAAAAACAACTCCAAAATAAAATAAAACAAAAAAATCTCTGTAATACCAACAGCTGTAGTTGCCAGAATTTTGCCATATAAATCCAGTAAAATCCATATTTATTCAGTTTTATCATATAAACAAGGTAGAATCTGTATAATACATTAAAATTCTGTGGTTCCCTGGATTTTATGGTAAATTAGAGACAATTTGTTTATTTATTTTTTATTATACAGTGTGGTAAAGGCACATCCAAAAGCTTTACAGCTGAAATTGCTTCTCCTTCTACAAGATATTTAACACAAATAACTGAGTGCAAGCGCACACCAAATTTTTCACATGTTGACTCTGGAAAAGTTTTCACACCTTGCGTTGTTTTGCTTCCACCGCATGACAAAATGTGCAAAAGATCACGGAGCAACAGCGTTTTACACAAGGTCTATGCAATAAAACTAGACAACTGAAAGATCTAGAGATGTATAACAATGACAACGTAAAAGAATATATTAGAATTTGCACTTTTATCCACGTTTTTGTCTGTTTTACACATAAAGCAACAAGATTCTCTTCTGTTGGTCTCGGCTGAATGACATTGAGCTCGTTTCGACTGCCTGGTGCAAAGGGGCCGAGTAAAAGTTAATCAGGCTGTAACTCAAGAGCCATATGGCCACTTACAATCAATGCCTGCACAATCCCAATTAAAGCTTGCCGGGTCAGTGGACAGCCACTAATTCCTTTAAATGCAATGCTTAAAACTAAGCAATCTCCGTGTGGCCTTCGTTGGTTCAATGGCTTGTTTCAACCTGAAATCGAGAGTTAAGAGTCCAAGAAGGACACAGAGTGGACACAGTTTTGGTGATAAATGCCAAACGCCATTTGAGAAGGGCAGCTGATGCAAAGACTGGCAAGCTCTGTTTTAATTTGTTAAACTAAATGAACTCAAAAGGCTTATAAAACCTATAGTGATCATAGCGAGATGACAGTTCATCATTATGCATTGTATTTGTTTTTGTAGAAGTCAAAAGATAAATTTTGCATATTTATATTAATAATCCAATCATTTTCATTCTTACAGCGATTTTTATTTTTTTGGAGGTTACTTTTTTGTTTTAAATCCCCAAATCTTAAAGGAAAACATTGTGCATCCGCTATGCAGATACTCAAATGAATATTTTAATAATATTTTTCCCTCTTTTGCCAATTATTCCATCTATTTTAGAAATCACATTTACATTTACAACATAAAGCAAACCATGAAAAAAAAAAAAAACATCTGGCAAGAGCTAAATATTGCCGTCAGGCAAAAACCATGCATCATTAAAAATAAAATTTGTTTTCTTGCAAAAATCAACCCTATTACTCTCATCTCTCTGTAGTTTAATTGATAAATATACATTTAAAAAAGCATTAATAGCATTGTGGGACTTGGACAAAAAAGAAACAATTCATACTTAGGAATTTTTTTTTCTTTTTATGTTGGAGACGGAAGGTTTTTATCAGTGGGGGTATGCAAAATTAATAATGTCAACTAAAGCTGTCATTTTACAAGAGAGCATAACCCTGAGACGTTTTTAAAACATAATTCTCCATTCTGGATTTTTATTTTTACGGTGTATTCTTTATCAGCACTACTGTTTTCACTCCAGTTAAGGGTCTAAATCTTTTCCTCCTGAAACTCACAACAAACTCCCAGTTTCACTGTCAACACCTCTTAGACGCTTGTTTGCCACGACCCTCTCTCCTCCTGCCTTCTCTCTCTCTGAGCTTTTGCCGTTGTCTTTTATCACAATTCTGACCCACAGAAAGGAATTCTCACAAGATATCAAAACAAAAATCTATATTTAATATGGGGACAATTACAAGGCAAAGTTGGCTGCACAGGGCTGTTGTCACCAGAGCGCGTGTTTTTCATCAAATAGGTCATTAGACGATGATGGATGTAAACCTATAAAGTATCTAAACTGGACCTTTTAACAAACCACGAGCAACACTATCATTTCTCTAATAGAACCTGCTGACCGTGTCATTCCCTGCTGCCATTTGTCATTTTTCTTTGTGAAATAATCAATATCTGGGCGCTTTGAAATAAATAATATAAAGGCCATAGTAACCTACCCAAGGAGCAACAAAAATAGACTTATGGAGCATTCAGAGGGCCTAAATGGCGCGTGAGCACGGGCTACTACATGTTGGTAATCAATGCATAATAAAAGCTCAAACTGATTGTGTAATACCATTTTTTTTCTACGTTCTTTTCAATGATGGGGTCTCGAGTATCAGTTTTTTCTAGCCACATGGAGTGCAATAAGAGCAGAAATCCTGCTGTGGTATATGTTTCCACTGAGTTTTCATTTTTACATTCTTTCTTTTTACGCACTCTGCATTTAAGTATCTTGGGTTCCATTTTGTAATATTTCCAATGCCTCACAAAAATAAACATTGAGTTTATTCTCACTATGTAAAAACTGACCCCTTCACCCAGCATTTAATGCTGAATTACAGTGACGGATTCATCTGTGAAACTAAACCAAAAACACACAAATGTAAAGTGAATGGTTTCAATGAAACTATGAAAACCACTTTTAGTTCTTGCTTTGTTTTTTTCCAAACATGACAAAGGTTTTTTAAATACCAAACTTTAAGATGTCTAGTGTTGGATAGTCATGTTCATTCAAAGAGCTTCAGTTAGTCAAAGAGAACAAACTACTCATAAAAAGGTTAAACTCAGACTTATATTAGAATTAATTTGACAGCTACAAATCAAATCCTAAATTCAGTGTCACAACTCACCCATAGTCCAATTCACAACTATTTCTGGTTGTCATGGTACTTAAACTGTACAAAACACAGAGTTTGTTGGCTGAATGTGAAAAACTGCAACTGACAAATGCCTTTTAACCCAATCTTTGGCAACTCTGATGGTCACCTATTTCTGGAGTTGAAAACCCTTAGTCTCACTCCTAACTTGAGTGTTTCTGTGTTGAAATTTTTATTTTAAAATTGATTTATTTTTTAATTTGGAGAACAGACTTGCCCTGGTAGATTTTTACTCAGTTTTCTCATTCAGCACCATTTCACAATAAATATTATTTTCAGGGACTGTAAATAATAATAATTTATCTAAATCAGTCCTTTATAATCCATTCATGTAGATTCAAATTCACTTACATGAATTCAGATGACCTCTTAATGATGATACACTAAAGTCAAGTTCACTTTATTTTACCATCTGGAGAAGATTGAATAAAACAAAACTGGTCTTGCAGCAATCCCTCGCCCTGAGCTAGCGTATGGTGACGTTAGACTGTTAATCATATCAAAGTAAGTACATATTAACTAGTTATTCATAAAAACTAGCATCATTTAGCAAAACAAAATAACACAAATGCTGCAGAATGAAGCTTATTGCATGTTGCTTTGATGAAATTCTCTTTGACAAAGTACAGATGTGTTTATTTGCACCTCAGTTGCAATGATAGCAAACATTGTAGCTTCAGGATGTCTCCATCTGAGCAGTTCATTATGAAACAGTTACTCTATGTTTAGATTTGACATTACTTGTTTAAACTCTAATTTATTCTCTACAAAACAAGATCAAACATCAGAATATCCCACTGTGTATAGTCAGAATGTGTAAGGGTAACTCAGTCTTTTATAAATCTAACATTTTTGTCCTCACTATTGTCACCTTGCGTTTATCTGTAGAATTTATTATGGGCATGACTCTTCCAATTCTTATGTTTTTGTTTTCTTAAACTCACTCCCCCCCCCCCCCACCCCCTTTTTGTCTAATGGGGTCCTTTTTGTGTGACTTCCCACAATCCTACAGCGTGGACAGCAGAGTTGCCCTCATAAGGCGGTGGAATCAGACACATGCTCCCTGCTCCCCACAGAGGGCGCTGTCCCTCCGCCGTTCCTCCTCCGTATCATTGACAGTTCCTCCAACCAGCGCGGCGGCTGCTTTTTAACAAGTCAATTAATATCAATGAGTGAATATACATGGTGCATTTTACAAAGAGCGCAATCTGAGGGATGAATTAACAAAATCGATTAGGAATTTAAAAAAATAAATACATAAATGACTGCACGACCCGCAGACATTGTGGAAGTGGCCCTCGCTGGAAATCAATGAATTAGAAATATGAATCTAATCGCCCATTGGTGACGCGCCGAGCAGCTACATACTTTTTTCTTCTTCTTCTCTCCCCAGATTGAACGCACAGAAGAACAGACATCGCTAAACACATGAAGCGTATTGAGGCTTCCAGGAAGTAAAAGTGAACCGACTATCCACAAAGAAGCAGATTGTAAATTGATTTGTTCAATTGTTATTTATTTAATATTGCTTCACATTCGTTATTTATTAGGTGAGATAACAGGATAACAGGCCCGTGCTGTTGGTAGCTCTAAGATGATTGTTGACATGAGACCTCACACACACTCGCGACGGGATTTGCTTTTAGAAATAAATTTGTATCTAGAAAATGTTTTATTGAAGCAATTTACCAAAAATTCCGGACACCTGTTGCGAAAAATGGGCCTACTGTGCAGGGGATTCTTGAAATGCATTTTCAATTAAACTGACTTTTTTTCTTTTTTTTTTTTTTAAATAATACTCTCACGTCTCCCAGTTACTTTTTCAACGCTCGTTCAAAAAAAAAAGCAGTTTAATTTAAAATTTTGACAAAAAAGAAGAAGAAAGACAAAGAAAATTGAAGAGAGTTAAAGCACACGCGTCTTTATATTAGATGAAATAGAGGTAGATTTCTGTGAGCGATGCGGTCTTTGTTCCTTGTGAGACGGGTCCAAATCCTTCCTTGTGGTGCCGTTCAATTGTGGCTAATTGTACTGTATGAGACCAATAACAGGGCAGCGCGCACAGCCTGCAGCCACAGGGCGCGCGGAGTGGGGAGAGGAGGGGAGGATGGTCTCTCCCTCTTTTTTTTTTTTCCTCCCTCCCTCGCCGTCTCTCCCTTAATCCCATTTGCCATTGTACATGCCCAATCGCCTATACTTTCCGCATTTAACTTGGATGACATTTTTATTTCATCATTAGCATCAGACACCGACTGACTGACACGCTGGGACACGAAGAGGTTTTTTTTTCTTCTTCTTCTTCTTCGTGTTCTCTCTCCCCCCCCCCCCCCCCACGCCCCCCCCAGCCCCGCGCTTTAGACGGAAACACTCCGGGATGAGACATCCCCATGATTGTCTTTTTGTGACACGTATCAGCGCTTTATTTTATTATTTCACCCGCGGAGAAGGAAGTGTGTTTTGACGACGCTCTCCGGGTGTGAAGTCGAGTTAGGAAAACCAGGAACTCAAAGTATCTGGGATATCCACAGCCTGTAAGTCAGCATTTTTTTTTTTATTAATTAATTAATTTTTTTTTTTTTTTTTTACTTTCACCACCCTCCTCTGCTTTTGATTTCGAAATAAAAATAAATAAATACAAGTCCTGGACCTCTGCGTTCAGACCGCAGCCGCAGCGATGCCAGAGACGACACAAGAGACGTGCGCTCCGGCCAAGGATTCCCCTTTCTTCATCAAGAACCTCCTGAACTGTGACAGCAAGCCGCCTAAACCCAAACCGCCGCTCGTCGCCTCCGCTAAGGCGGCCTTAGAGGGAGGATTTTCCCTCTCCCAGGTCGGGGAATTCAACTTTCCACGCTTCGACGTGCCCGCGCAGCGGTTCACTCTGCCGGCGCACTACCTGGAGCGCACCTCCGCCTGGTGGTACCCCTACACCCTCGGCTCGGCGGCTCATCTGCACAGAACTGAAGGTAGGATGAGTGATACCTATGCAGTCCGATTTTTTTTTTTTTTTTTGGAATAATAAACGCGACAGAATAAACCGATTCTGTTTTCGACGTGCCTAAAACGTCTCCCGCAGAAGACGGCTTTCCCATAAAATTGCGCATTTCGTGCGTTTTCCTGGAAAGGCTTTTCGTATAGGCATGGGGAGATTTAACACCTTGTCTCCTACGTAACCTACTTTGTTATGCCACGACACGGTATAATAGATCAATAAAGCGACACGCTGTGCATAAAATGAAGCAGACATGATGAAACCATTGGATGAGGGCGACGATGCGCAGCTTCCTTTTGATTTGTCTCCCCGCGCTTGTGGCGCACATCTCACCCCCGAGGCTCCGTCACTGACAGCCTTTTTTTTTTGTTTTGTACACATCTCCGTTATTTTTAATGATTTATACATGTATGATCATAACGAGCTGACCCGAACAGCTCCGATTTAGAATCAAGAACTAAAGTAACTTTGAAAATCAAGATTTTTTTTTTATTCTTATTCTTATTAATCGTTCACAATGTGCTTATTTGTGGGTAGAAAAACAGTTTGACAGACAACTGTTTCCCTAAACTCTTCATATCAACAGGCGGTGATAAATGCCCCAAAACGCATAAAAAGCAATTAAAAAAAAAAAAAAAAAGATTATCCTGACTTTCCCTGACTTTGCTCGTGTTTCCACTCCAGCAATCGAGAAACCAGGAGCCAGAGATTCCTCCCCGACCTCTGGCACGGACAGAGACTCCCCGGACCTCGTGCTCAAATCCGAGCCGGACGCGAAAGACGACGACGACGAGGACGAGGACGAGCACAGCAACAACAAAAGCAGCGACGAGATCGTCCTGGAGGAGAGCGACGCGGAGGAGGCCAAGAAGGACGAGCTGGAGGAGTGGAAGAAGCGCGACGAGGACAAGAAGCCGTGCCGCAAGAAGAAGACGCGCACCGTGTTCTCCCGGAGCCAGGTGTTCCAGCTGGAGTCCACCTTCGACATGAAGCGCTACCTGAGCAGCTCGGAGCGCGCCGGTCTGGCCGCCTCGCTGCACCTGACGGAGACCCAGGTGAAGATCTGGTTCCAGAACCGGCGGAACAAGTGGAAGCGGCAGCTGGCCGCCGAGCTGGAGGCCGCCAACCTGAGCCACGCCGCGGCGCAGAGGATAGTCCGGGTGCCCATCCTCTACCACGAGAACTCTGCCTCGGAGGGCGCGGGGGCCGCGGCGGGCAGCGTGCCCGTCAGCCAGCCGCTGCTCACGTTCCCGCACCCGGGAGTTTACTATTCCCATCCCATCGTCACGTCTGTGCCGCTGCTCAGACCGGTTTGAAAACCGCCGAAAAGAGTTTTGATGTTTCATCTTATCACAAAATGATAATAATAATAATAATTAAAAAAAAAAAAAAAAAAAAAAAAAAAAAGACAATATTTTTTTATACAAAGTCAGACACTGCGGGGGAAAAAATGATCTAAGAAGAGACTGTCACTGTCAGGCAAACATGGACTTATTTTGTCAGATAGGTAATTGTGTCATTTCCCATAAGGGTACCGATTATTATTATTATTATTATTATTATTATTATTATTATTATTATTTATTATTATTGACATCTCAGGAGTCTGCCCACTGTATGAGTGTTTTTTTTTCCCTTGTTTTAAAACCTGATTGTTGCTGGACAGGCCAGACCTGTGCGATGCCCAAAAAAAAAAGAAAAAAAAAAGAGGGGGGCGGGGGGGAACTTGTTTACATAAAAGTGGCGACCTACACCCTCATTTGAATTTTATTTCCTTTTCAAGAGCTGGTGACACTGCTGTCAGATGAGTGAATTCACTAAATGTGAAACAGTTGTTTTTATCTTTTTTTTCCCCTTTTTTTTAAGCGGTTGAAGGGGGACAATCAAGACACTCTAGCTGTAAAAAAATAACCACGTAGCTTTCTGTTTTAATGATTCTTTTAAAGGCTCCTTCCACACAGACAGTTCTCTTAAGCACAAGTCTCCAATGACGATTTGTGTTTTTGAAACGGAGGGATTAAAAATAATGAGACAAAAAAAATCACTGGTGTAAAAAAATGTAAATGTATATATTTAATGAGACGCGGGGAAAAAAAAAAGAAAATTCCTTACACGCTTCCCATTTGTAAAGTAAAAAAAAAAAAAAAACACACGTTTTGATATTGTATTGCTGGATCATGTTGTGAAATAAATCGAAAAAAATTCCTTATTCCGTTTCGTTTTTTTGCCTTATAACGTTTTTGATTTGTGTTTTCTCGCTACCATTTGATATATGTAAATATCTAATTAAAAGTAACCCACTCACTGTTTGAGCAGCAGCAGGTGGCTTCTCTGCCGCCCCCCAAGTGTTACGCACTTTGAAACGTTATTTTACGTAAAGAGTGGCTCGGTCAATTACGTGCGTGATTGGCACCATCTTTCCAAAATTACGGGTAATGTATTCGAGGACGTTACTCTCCAAGTACGAGCCGGTGTCTTTAACGTTTGTGTCATGTCAATCTGAAAACATCGATTTATAATTGTTTTTGCATTTGTTTTATTTTTAGCTTGTTGTTGTCGCCATAAACGTTTATTTATTTTTATTTTTTGCATGGCTTATTATGAACTTATGTGTAGCTTGCATATAAATAACAACACTTGAATTTAAATACGATAAAGCAATTTAGCAACATTAAAAATAGCCTATAATATTGGCTGGTAACGGCTTTTCTTTCTTTTTTTTTTAAATCTGTGATTACATATAAATAATAACATAATAGTAATAGTGCACAATTAAAGCTTGCAGTATTCTACCGTAACCCAAATTACAGCCCCATCCATATTAAAATGTGCGAAAAAAAGATTTAAATCTTCAAATTAGAGATACATTATTTAACAGGTACTTTGTCTCAGAAGGTTCCACAGGTGTCACTGCACTCCTGAGGTCTAGCTCATACCGGGGGCATATGATGGCAAGGTCATCATATGTTATAACCAAAACACCTAAAAAAGTGGATTAAGCTGTCAAGAGTGCCCTTTATAATGACGAACACCTTATTCAGTCTGGTTCGTAATTATTTAGGACGCGTTTTTTTAAGTTTGAATGAAGATACAAAACACAAACGGGCCATTTTTTTAAAGGCCCTCTTCTACATGAATCAGATCAGACATAGAGACACATGGTGTATTTATATCTCTTTTTAAATTGCTCATATTCTGTCCAAAGTTTATGAGGGAGAAAAACACGGAACTCAGACCAGGAAGGTGAGGAGAGCATCTCGCTTGTGCAGGAACGACAATCTGATGATATCTGGTGATATTTAAATATTGTTGTGGCGAATTTTTTTTCAGTTTTTTTTTTCTTTCTATTTTACAAACATAATTCTCCACTAGATTTTATTTAAGCGTCAGGGGTTGCTTAGTAACTAATATATATATATATATATATATATATATATATATATATATATATATATATATATATATATATATATATATATATATATATATATATATATATATATATAGTTTCATTATTGGAAACTAATCAGTCAGTATGAACTCTGTTGTGATGACCTCATCAAGAGACAAAGGGTTCATTCAAATATCATCACATCATCCGGGTATATTGACGCGCACCTTACCATGAACACTCAACACGGCCCCATTACTGCAAATTAATAGATTAGTATAGCATTATTCCTCTGGCACATATCGATCTGTGAACGTCTGCAGCACGCTGCGTCAAGTAAAGCGCAGCAGCTTTCACGCGCTGCTTCGGCCAAGCTCATGACCTTGATTTGCGCGCATAAATTGAAAAAAAAAAAAAAATCACCACTCGATAATTTCCATTTGTGCGACATCTTTATGTAAAGGAGTGGAGGGGAGGGGGGAACAGAGCGGGGGAAAAAATCAGATTAAACGCATTTGCACGAACAGGGACAAACTGACGTGAACGGGTGTATTGTATTAAAATGGAGACCTGAATGGATAATATTCAGCAGTCCCCGTCACAGGACTCAGAGGCCAGTTGGGAAACACTCAAGTGGAGTGAACTTTTTGCATAATGCCAACCTGTTATTTTTATTAGCGAGTGTCATGCGCAGAGGTTAAAGCGTCCATATCAAAAAGTTTTTCCGCAAAAAACAGGGGCGCATCGAGGAATTTTTCAAAGTGGTGGCCAGATAAGTGTCACTTTTGATTGGTGTGGCACACTGAAAGCAAACACGTGAAAGAATTTCAAAAGTTTTGATAATTCCATTTCATGTATTTGTTGATCAGTTTTTGGGGGCTTGTGAGAAGGAGTGCTGCTATGAAATAAAGGGCATCACACAAAATGCATGTGTTGTTATGGGTATCCCATTATGGTTTACATGAGCCTTACATGTAATCATCAGTGTCAAATGGACACCACATGAATTTAAAGACTTTGTGCGGGAATCAAATGAAATTTACGGTTTTCCCGATGTGCATCATGCATAATTCTGAAGATTTACTTGTACATCACATTAGTTTTCTTGCTTCCGTGTGGTCTTTACATAAAACCCATTAAGTTTATCATTCCAGATGGGCATCACATAAAGTTTAGCGGTTTCACATATGAAACCGCTAAACTTTATGTGATGGGCATCACATAAAGTTTAGCGGTTTCACATATGAAACCACCGTTGAAACTTGTGATTTACAAGTTTCAACGGTGGCATAATAAGCATTAAGTTTATGGGTATCTGTTGGGTACCTCTAGTACATCACAAAGGTTTCACATGTCAGTGTACATGTCTTTCACATATACACCATCAAAATGTTCTAAATCTTGATTTTTCCTTATGCAAAGCGTTTTACATTATGCAACATACAATTTTAATGCGAAGCTTCACATGGTCATCACGCTCATGTGACCTTACATTTTCCAATAGAATCTATGAAATGTAAAATTACCTTTCTGTCAGGGTTTAGCTGCAAATGTCCATTGTAATAGTAGCTGTGCTTCATGTGAATGTACTTTGAAGCTTTATTTTCTCAATGTTGCTTTTTTCATTATGTACAAAGACAGACAAACCAAAAACACCAGCTCTTTTGTTCATCTTATGGACCATAAAATTACTTTAGCAATTGGCTGTGTTTTCTACACCTATGTTTTTCAAGACACAGCACCTAACAGTGCATGCATTGAAGTGAACTTTGGCAAAGCATTGGACTAAATGTCAAAGAAATCTTAACAAACATAACACGCGAGGATAAATGTGATCATTTTATGATCAAATGTACTAATGAATTGTCCACAGATCTACAAACTCACATTTAAATGGAGTTTGTCCCCTAGACAGTGAAGACCCAAGAGATTGGTTTGTGTTTCCAACAGACATGCTATGTAGTCAATTGATTTAGTTTATTTCAGTGAAGCCGGTTCACAGCAAATACCATCTCAATTAAAAGACTTGACCAAAGTTCAGGTTATTTAGTTTATATTGCAAGGCAGGTCATTCAGTTGCTCAATCCCTTCTCCTGAGGAAGCATGTGGCAACAGTGGACATTTGATTTCAGTAAAGTGTAGAATATGTCTTTGATCTCCTTTGGAGTTTTTCTCTCCAATCTTAAAGAAAACATCTTAAAGAAAACAAAACAATCTTAAAGAAAACATTCTTATTTTTCAGTATGAATTAGAAAGCTGTTGTGGCTAATCTTCCGAGTTTCTGTAACTTTATCATTAAGCATGCTTGGGCAAAACGATCAAACTTGATGGTGAAAGAAAACCAAACCCCTCAGCCTCCACAATTAAATGTAGAGTATCAAGCAACAGATAAATGCCTATAAAATAATCAGAGACCATACAAAGGTGATGCCCTCACCGCGCGCTCCCGCGTTACCCATCGTCTGAAGAGGAAATCTTGTTTTTCTACCGACGCCATTTGCTTTCCTGATTGAACGCAGGGCATCAGATTTTCATCAAAGTTCTATTAAGTGAAACATAGGTTGCAGAGCAGCGTCTGATTGGAACAGTTTAAATTTTAATTGTTTTTAATTTGACATATAGTTGCTGTGAAGAATGACACCAAAACGCCGAGGGGGCGGTCGATTTTCTTAATTTCTCCCCGAGGAATTGATGAGTCTATCAGGGCAGTAGATTGGAAAGCCATTAAAACTCAATGGTTGGGTTGTTAATTGGAACTTGATGGATAGGAGCCCTTGGATAGGCTGTGGCTGATCCAATCTTCCTGACTTTGTGTTTTCCAATAAATTACCCAGTTCATTTCCACACTCGGATTACATAAATTGTACACCTTCAGGGCTCGGCTGCTCTGCTTGCATTTACAACTCTCTCCTCTCTCACTCTCTTTCTGTCTCTCTCTTTCTCTCTCATTCACACGCACGCAAGAAAGGCGCGCACAAAGGAGGGGGTGAAAAAAAAGGAGCAGCCACCGCTTTCTTGAATGAAAATCGAAACATAATCAACGTTTATACTTAGAAAATTTATTGATATCATTTTCTCTGGTAATTTCCTTATTCCAGACTTGGACACGCCATATATCATAATACACACGTGTAAAAGGCTCTTTGTTTAATATTTATCGGAGCTTGATTCCCAGATCAAAGCGCCTCATAACTTCATCTGTCTTTCTCAGAGCTTTCTCTCCTGCTAAAGATCTTGTTCAGTTATTGTGGTAGGCCGGCCGTACGCCACCTATCATTGTGATAGAGCGCGAACTTAAGGCGCGATCCTCTGCTGCTCGGGCCTTAAGACACACAGGGAGGGGATTATATTGTTGCCACAATACCAGAAGACAACCACAGCTCGCCTTTTGCCGCTTCTGACCTGTAAACGTCAGCTTTCCCCATCAAGTTGGTCTGCGTAATTTATTCTTTTTTTTTTTATTATTTCTTCTTCTTTTTTAACACTACAGCAACGCGTCGTGTCCACTATCACCGATATCCTTTTGTTAAAGTCGTCTGAAAGTGACGGAAGAGGTGCGGCGACGCGCTGACACGCGTCTTTGTATGACAAAAAGCGGCGTATAAAAAAAAAATAAACCCATTTAAGTGTCATTGCAGATTTCACGCCTTATGTGTTACCGCCATAAATCCAGCATCCGCCTCGACTGCCCTCGTATAATTCCGCCCCTCCGCCCTCCTCACCCCCTCCCTGAGTTTCAGCGGGACGGTTCGGCAGCTGCTGGCATTGCTGCCACATCAGAATATTTACGCACGGCTCCAGATGCCTCTGACGACGGCAGGATCTGATGTCAGCATCAGCAGCGTCACCTCACCTGCATAATTAACCCGGCTTCTTTTCTCTTTTTCTGTTTTTCTTTTCTTTCCACAGGCTGTCCAAATAACATACCGGTTGTGTTGATACGAAGAAGGTCGCTGACACGCAGAGTATATAGGCACCAGATTGTATGGGGACCAAAGCGGATGACTTACAGTTATTACCGCACCAGGCAGCCACCGTAGCGCCATTAATTGTGTTCTGCTGGGTATTTAACACTTCTGGTGTCGCGGATTTTTGCCAGCAATCAAATTGACCACATCGCTTGGTTACTTTTGATACGGGCAACATGGGCCCACTGCCCAGGGCTCCATTCTACTGGAGGGAGATCAGGACAGTATTTGTCATAATCGACCAAACCAATCCCTTACTTATTTGTGTGTCCAATCAACGAGAGCGTTGTAACCCCTGCCAGAAATGTCTTATCACTACTTGGTGCCAACAATCTTTTTTTTGTTGAAGTTTTTCTTTTGGTTTTGCTCATCTGGACTGCTTTTGATAATCTGAAATGTCTGAAGTGTCAACACACATCCAGGCTATAATTGATTGTATTCAACCAGAATGCAAGAAGTTTTTTTTAAAGACATACACATTGAAATTTAGAATAATAGCAGTGACTTTTGATATCTAATGGTCAGATTCAAACTTAGTGCTAAACGGTTATTTTACTGTTTTCTTGTTTGATCAGTTTGAAATAGAAAACACTCAGCTTGAGAAAACTTGAGGCGCATAATCTATAGGGTACATAGATTGCTCATAAAAACAGTTTGAGATTTCTAAAACATGCACAGTAAACCACAAAATACTGTAGTACTTCCATTGTTCCTTTGTTTTTTTGTTGGGTATTTTGTCCAACCTAAATAACTAGAAGTGTCAAAACTGGAAGGACGATGGAAGGCTGACCACAGGATGTTTTCATTAATAGCTACTGAACAGAAATAGTCTTTTTTCCCCCATGCATTGATTATAGAATCACAACATGACATGATTGAGATTAGGTAGGTTTTGGTCTGTAGTGTATGGTACTTATGAATTGTTAATTAATTTTATGGATTCTACTTTATTAATGAGCTTATGAAACCACATATGTGAGGTCAAATATTTCTACCTAAATCTAAGATATTCATAGATGTAATATCGACCTACACCTCAGCCACATCTATTTGAAGCCTCAGTTTGTTATTTATGTTATGTTTATGTTATTTATCAGTTTTATCTTTAGTTACATTATGGATGAAATGTGACAGTAGTACAGAAATAAGCAATAAAAAGAAATATTTGCAACAGGTGATGACTTGGACAAAACTGTAAAAATTAAGATCATTTTTCTCTGCATGAGAACAACTAGTACATTTGCAAGGTTTTTAAAACATAAATAAATCTAGATTTTACATTGTAAATATTTTTTTAAAGATGTTACACTTCAAATTTAGAGCCAAATTAAAGTCAGGCTCATTCTTGATCAATCTAAGTATGAATGATCTACGTCCTGTATGAGAAGTAGAGCGCTCTTCTGGGCCCCCTGCTGGCCTGGAGGACTGAAGCAGCAGCTTAGCTTGCAATGTCTTGGTTCGGCTGCATAACTGTTTGCATGGTGCTAATGTTAGATTGTGTCCGCAGGCAGACACGATCTAGCAGAGGCGCGCGCGTACACACACACACTCACACACACACACACACACACGCACACACACTCATATATTTTCAGAAGGTGGTGATGCGCGCTCACCATGCTCCCTGCACCGCCGCGTGCGCGCCCACAGCCTCCCACCATCTCCAATCAATTAGTCAATCAATTAGCCGGCCTCCACTCCACGCGCGGTCATCACGAGGCAGATTAGCTCAGTAATGATCAAATTAATTCTTAATCGTAGATAATGGACAGGGAATGAGTTTATTATTTTCAGGGGGAAAAAAAAATGAGTTGGGTCTTTGTCTTAGTTCCAAAGGCTTTGTGCGTGTTACTGTCACGGCAGCCAATTTGGCATGCATACAAAAAGAAGAAGAAAAAAAGACTGCCATCATTTTGAGACATGCATAAGAATAAAAGAAAAAGAAATATGTAGCATTTTTTACTAAAAACATGTATTTTGGTAACATAAAACCACTCTAAAAGAGAAGAAAAAATCTGAAAAATAATTAATTACTTAAATGTTACTATTTATTCTAATAAAAAACAACTATGTATATTACGCATTGCATGCAATAAATACATAGAAAATGGACCACATCAATATTGCATTTTACAGTTTCACGTAAGTTCTGAAACCTATAATTTTGGGCATATGAGGTCTCTCCCTCTCCACTTCCCATCTCAAAACCCTGACAGGAGTTTGAAATTTCCGGGCTCATACTGGGTGCTGCGATTGGCCCAGTAGGAGCTTACCTACATGCAAATGAAGCAACGCAACTTTGTTGCCTCGGATCCAGAGCGTGAGGAGGAGGACCGGGAATACACTCATGTTCCCAGAGCTCTAGAAAAAACACCTCCACCTCCTTCAGTGTTAAAACGCTACAATTAAACCGGCTGTGGGGGGAGTTTAAAGAAGAAGAAGAATAAGAAGAAGAAGAAGGGGAAAAAAAGGCGGACAAAAGAAGCTTTGGTAATTTTTACGCACCAGTCGTGTAGGAAGCAATCACGGAATCCAACGGGACTAACCGATTCAGCCAATACTTCGCTACTGTTATGAAGCGAGAATGAGTAGCGCAGACGACAGCGGGAGCAAGTGCTCGTCGGGCCCCGTCTCCAGCTTCACCATCCAGTCCATTTTGGGCACGGCGTCCGATGAGCCGCGCTCCGGAGCCAAGGAGCTGTCCAAGGGGCCGTCGCCGCCGAGGAGGCGCTCGCTGTCGGTGTCCTCCGAGGAGGAGTGCAGCGCAGGGGAGGACTCAGCGGACTGCTTCTGCTCGGACACGGGTCAAAGCGAGCCATGCACGCAGCACCAAGCCCACAACTTCTGCTTAGGTCAGACATTTATTATTATTATTATTATTATTATTATTATTACTAATAATAATAATACATTTTTTGGTGTCGGTTGGCTTGATTCTAGCTGCCATGTTCAAGCCATGCTCCATTAGTTGACATTCTAACACTGTAACACTCGCGTGCAGCCGCGTTCACGTGCACTCGTGTGTGTGCGCACGAGCTCAGAGGCAGCGGCGAGAGTGGAAGGTCGCACAAAACAGCCCCATGTCTAATCCTCTCATTTCAAATTTAATTGAGCCCCACTAATTGATGAAGCATGTTTCCAAAATGGCTGCACAGGCCCCCCCCCCCCCACACACACACACCGTCAATTGAGCGTTAAATATAGCGGAATTTAATTAATAGCTTACTGTAGCTGCACTAAGCACACTCGACATTGATGTGTTTATTCAGAAAAGTCACCATGTTTGCCACTCATTTCGTTTAAGTCAAACTCACTCAGTCTGACTCTGTCTAAAAAAAAAAAAAAAAAAAAAAAAAAAAAAAAAGTAATTCGCCTTCTCAGTGGCTGTTAAACCGTCCAGGAGCGGTTCTGATCATGCGCTTCTCTTGACGCGATCAGGTCCCGCTAAAGGTCTTCTCTCCGGGAGTGACGGACTCGCTCGGCGGCCGCACCTGTCCCAGCCTCTGCTGCAGGATTACAAGAAGGAGCAGGACAGACCGTGCCATCAGATGTCTCCTCTGTCGGAGGAGAGACAGGCGGACGGCGCGGACAAGCACGGCAACTCGGCCAAGAAGAAGACGCGCACCGTGTTCTCCCGGAGCCAGGTGTACCAGCTGGAGTCCACCTTCGACATGAAGCGCTACCTGAGCAGCTCGGAGCGGGCCTGCTTGGCGTCCAGCCTGCAGCTGACGGAGACTCAGGTCAAGACGTGGTTTCAGAACAGGAGGAACAAGTGGAAACGGCAGCTCTCCGCCGAGCTGGAGGCGGCCAACATGGCCCACGCCTCCGCACAGACGTTAGTGGGGATGCCGCTGGTTTTCAGAGATAACAACCTCCTGCGCGTCCCCGTCCCTCGGTCCATCGCCTTCCCGACGCCCCTGTATTACCGGGGAGCAACCTGCCAGCGTTACCTTTATACAACCTGTACAACAAAATAGAGTACTGATAGACTGTTCTCTACGTTTACCGCTGCAGTCCACGAGAAAAAAAAAAAAAAAAAAAAAAAAAAGAGACGCATTTCAAACAATACAAACTTTATATATGTGTCTCCATAACTCCATGTATATTAATTGTATCACTTTATTTGTTGGGAAAAAAAATCTGTACTTTACAAGAGCAAGCAACCAGGCTTCCCCAGACATATGAAATACACCATGTGTATTGTTTATAACGATAGCGAGAAATTTGTACCGTTTTTATTTTTTATTATCTTTTACTGTTACAATATTGGATTTTGGGACTTCAAACAAAACCTGGATGAGTGGATTTGGAAGAAGCTGCTTTTACATTTTTATTTATAACTGATGATTTTATTCACCTAAGGACAAGAAAAGACATAATTCTTCCATATGAGAAAATATATCATTGCTTTTTTAATTGTAATTTAGACCTTCAGTTATAAACACATTCAATAAATTTTTCTATTTCAGTGACAAATGGGATTGCTTGGTTTTATTATACGCAATTTTAATTTGACTCCATTTTGAGCCTTTTTAGATTTAGAAGGCAACAAAATCAACTTTTCTGATGACCACAAAGTACATCATAAAAATCAATCAAACAAACAAAAAAACAAGGGAAGTTAATTATTAAATTTGGGGGAAGGATTTTTAAATTTAGTTCTTATTGCTATATTTAATGTGCTTTATTTTCTGTCTTATTGGATCCAAAAATAGCAAATTATTAAGATTCTGTGTGAGAATCTCTGGCATGCATATAATTGTTGGTTTTAGAGCATCAGCAGTCATTTGGTAAAAAATCGTAGCAATAATTTTAAAATGAAAACATTAGAGCTGAAATCTACAGCATGTTAAGTAAATTAAGTAAAACTGCATCCAAAGATAATTTTCTAGTGAAAAACATTCAGAGAACGTCACCTTATGAGGAAAAAATAATAAGCTGAAATACATTAGAGACATTTGTCTAAGGGTTATAATATTGCTTCCTGCTCCAAAACCAAAATTGCGACACAAAATGACCAACTTTCACTTTTTAAGCCTTTTTTTAACTTTATTTGTCTAATATTATTATAGACCAGGTGACAAGTGACCAGGGAACTCCGTGACACATGAAAAACATGCATGGGAGATAAAGCACATTTTAAGGCTAGAAACGAGATGTTCACTACCATTAGCCAATCACACCCCTGGGTGGGATCTTCTCTCATTTGAAGTCTTGCCTCCAATGGCTCTTAGAAGCACCAGGCCTTGTATAGGGAGGGAAACCTAAGAAGGAGGCACGTTGTAAAAGTTCAAGACTCTTGTCATTGAGCTGCATCTCGTATTCTCCATTTGTGTAATGGATTACAGGACAGGCCGCTCTTTGCATCCTGGACGGCGTGTCCTCGTCCTTTAGAGGCCTGTTAGAAATTTCAAGAACTTTCTCAAAAGACAAAAGAGGGGAAAGAGGGATCTCAGATTTTGTAACAATTCGATTCATGCAAACATGAAACACACACCCGGACTTTATCACACACACCGAGCCTCTGCCAAACCCATGTTTAGGCTCTCGGGTGTCTGGTGGTTGATGGAAGGGTGATAAAATCGTGCCATTTGCCAGCTTTTTCTTGGGTGTCACATCCTGTGGGCCACAAAAGGGAGCGACCTGTCCACCCGTCTGCTACCTCGTTCGCTCTCCATCCCACCAACCTCTCTCTCTTTCTGTGTGTGTGCTAATGGCTACATTACCTGGCAGAAATCATGACTAGCCGGGCTCTGCTGCCTCGCAGATTATGCCTGACCCAATTTCTGCAACAGCCGCCCTGTGTTTCAGGGAAAATGGATAGCGTTAAACAACAGATGTGATTTATGGGTAACTGTGGCTACATGGCAAGGAGGAGGTGAGGTACAGGAGGATGAATTTGTGACAGATAGGAAAAGGGAAGGGTGTGTGTGTGTGTGTTTGCGCGTGTGTGTGTGTGGGGAGGGGGAGGAGGACGGTAACGCTTACGAAAAGGAGCAATAGCTTTGCTTGAATGAAGCTGTTTATTAGTTTCCAAGTGGTCATTATGTCATCTCGCGTGACGGCAATGCGCCACACTTTTGGATGGATGTTTGCACCCCACTGACTTGTGGGAAATCTGCATGACCTGTCACCCTCAGGTGTTTGATTTACAAGACAAGGGAGGGGGGGAGGTTGGAGAGAAAGAGACGTGCAGCGTGCACACAGAAGGAAGGGAAGAGCGCTCTGTGTAACTATGTATCACGGCACTGGCAGGTGTGAATTACAAATTTTAATAGCAAGGCAATGAAAATGATTTGAAGTGGCTTAAACTGCAAAGAGACGGAGACTGGCACAGTGATGAAGATTTGTTGAGATGATATGTTTTGCCTTAGGATTCATCAAACGGTCCTGGTAAGGTGAAAAGCAAGTGTAATTCACTCTGGGAGATAATTTATGAGAGGAGTAATGGGAACTGTGGGCTCCATGTGGAGTGGAGGGGGGGGGGGGGAGGAGTGCACCGAGTAAATTGATTCCCAGGCTAATTTTTTTAAAAACATATTTACAGGATCATTATGAATTATAGGAAAACTTCCAGATATCACCTCCCTTTGCATCCACAGATAAGATCTAATCTAACTTAATCAGGATTATTGAGTTTAAACAGACTAGCAACAATATTATCCAACCCGCCTCAAGATCCTCTTTTGTACAAATCCCGTCCTTTCATCATTTGCTGGACTGAGGGCCTTTCAGCTCGCTCGCAACTTGTTTACAGACATTTGATTTATAAATGAAAGGGAACGGCGTGGCTTAATATTAGAATAAAGGGACATAACACCAGAAATAGATGCGGGCACGAGTTTTAAAAGCGATCGCGATGCATTAAGCCAGGCAACTCTCAAGACCTGTTTTGCTCCCTAAATGAATTTGAGAGGAGCATAACGAGGTTTTTGAAGGCAGGCCCTGTCATCCGCCCGGCTTTAACCAGCCACTGTATTTATGGGTTAATGGTTAAAAAGGAGAGCTCGAAGCAGGAGCGATTTTTTATGATTCTGTTTTATATCAACTGGAAATGAAGGAGCTGAAGGGAAATTGTGTTTGCCCACTGACCCCCTCCCCGACAGAAAGCCCCTTTTCTCTTGACAGAAAGGGACTGTGCTACCTGGCAGTCAGGCTGGTAAATGAAACATATAGACTTATTTATTAGAAATAATTTAAGAACATGAAAAATATTAATAATAATGGAAGGGAAATAGTCACAGTGCTATTGAAAAAGTATTTGCCCCTTGCTTATTTTGTTAGTTTTTGTATTTTTTTTTATCATCCTGATGTTAATACAAATGAACATTTTATTTTCAGAGATAACATATAGTATATACAAAATGCCGTTTTCAGAAGATAAATGTATTAATCAAGAGTCAACCGGACTATTGACCCCTGTAAATCACAAATTTTCACTCTAAACACAATAAATGGTTGTTCCAACAATTAGAGATTGCGGTGACTGACAATGAGTCTTTTACATCTCCGAGGTTGTACCATCATGGATGCACAGCCACTCAGTTAGATTTCTGTCCAGACTTTGACTAGGCCTCTCCAACACAATTTATTTGTGAGCCAGTAACAGTTGGACTTTCTGGTTTGCTTTGGAGCGCTGACACTGTTGTGCTGATTCTGCTGCAAGACCCCAGTTTGTTTGAACTTAAAGTCCTGAACTGATGGGTGGACAGTCACTATTATAATTTCCAGTTAGAGTAGAAATTTTGCTTACATCAATACCAGGAAGCTGTCCAGTTAATTAAGCAAAGCAACCCCAGACAGTCATAATACCAACACTTTGTTAAGCTGTCAGTGTGCCTTTTTCATAAAATGCTGTTTGAGTTTCACACTAGGTTTATGGGAACCAAAAAAAGTTCCACTTTTGTTTTTTCATGCTGCAGAATTTTTCAAAAGTCTCTCAGATCAAGTTATAGTCGACAGAACAGCAAGTGAGGCATCCAGATGTGTGCTTTAAAAAAATTGGTAGGTTTTACTTACCTGGGAAGATTTCCCATTGTTCCCTCCAGACAATGGATGGATGGATAAATGGTTCCTCACTTTTCAATGTTTTCTCTCTTTGTGTATAATGGGTTTTACTCTGGTTCTCTGAAGTCCTAAATCCTCATGATGATGACTTTGTTTCTCACTTGTTTTCTCACTTGTGCTAATTTTGGCCTAGTTCACATTCACAGACAGGTTGTACCTAACTGATGTGTTGTTGATTATTTTTTCACAATATATTTACCATACATGACCCTCCCCCCCACCCCTCCATATTTCAGATAATTATTTTAATGCTGCCCATTGTATTTACTTAAGTTGTCCTTATCAGACATTAAAATATGTTTAATGACTTTTAATCATAACACACACAAAAAAATAAATAAATAAATCTGAGAGGGAAAATTGGCTTTTTTACAGCATTGTACATATATCCATTTTCTTTTTCAATTTGGTATATGGAACAAAATCTAACTTGCTTAAACTCTTCCTAATGTGACAGACAACTCAGATGTAGACGCATTTGCAGCTAGCAGTCACATAAAATTGGTCTTCTCTTAAACTGAATGGAAAAAAACAACAACTTCCAGTCTCCAACTTAAAATCCGCAAGAACAATGTTTAACCAAAGACATGGATCATACCTTCATTGGCAAACTGAATCACACTTCATTGTTAAATTACAGACCATTTCTTGAACTGTCTATTTGAAGTGCTCCTCTCCCAGCACAATATGCATCAGACTATTACAGACTACAGTATGTGTAGAAAATGCAGCCATTACTCTGGAGATAAGTCCATTAGCATTACCTTTGACACAATAATGGCTGTGACATACAATTTTCTGCTCTCCATTTTTGTATTTGTAGAGATAATGGGGGGGCTGGCAGAGAGTAGGGGGGGGTTATCTTGAAGGCCTCGCACTACACACTCAAGCGTGAGACCACCGAGACTGAGAGCTCTGCAACAGTTGTTTTACCAGCCCCCCACTACCCCCTCTCAGTCCGTCCCCTCTGCTTCTAAACCCCTCAGAGGGAATCAGGGAAGATAAAGCATGTCATTATTCTATTAAAGACCTACAATTTTTGTAATGGGACTTGCAGTGGTCGGCAGAAGTGCAGGCAGCTTCTTCAATATCCTGGACATTATTTGCTCGTTTAGTTAAATGATGTTTCTAATTCCCTCATAATTACTTGTAATGAGGCTGTCTCCCTCGTTTTGATGCGGCCACATCTTAATACGGCTTGGCATTCTTTTTTAGGGATAATTACCTCTCATGAGGCCAGGGAGCGAGCCTGCGGTTCGCTGTGCGCTGCACACGTGGCAAATTGGCTTGTTTCCTGCCATCTTGTCTTCCTGCAAATTGGTAAATTAGGTTTCTCGGCTGGAGCATTACAATTGTTAAGTTTGCTGTCTTGGCTCCTTCAAACGGTCTGCTTCCCTGATAACAAGAAAAGCTGTTGTGTGTTTCGTGGTTTTTCTCTCGATGCAGATTTTAGTTTGCAGAGTTCACAGAAAAGGGGGTGCCGAATGTTGGGGGGGCATTAAGAGCAATCTGCTAAAGGAGCATCTTGGATATTATCTGGACATGCGTTGCACATTATTGAGCAGCAAAAGTAAATGTAAATAATTAAAAGTAAATCTTGTGATTCTAAAGTGACACCTAGATAGTAGCGTTGCATTTTTCAGCAATGATCTGAAAACATAAATTATATATGGAATAAAAATATGGTTCTGCTACTGAGATCAAGCTTTTAAGAAGTCACATTTACAGTTAAAGATAAAAATGTGATCTCTGTGATTTATAGTCATGTTAAAGAGACGCCATAAATAAAACAAACGTGCTAGTCAGCGGTGTGATGCATAGAGAAATATAGTGCTGCCCCTCCCACACCCGTTGCTGTCCATTTCTGTCTGTTTCTTCTGATTAAAAAAAGAAAAATAAAATTTTTGTGGAAATATTGAGGGTCCTAAAAGGAAGAGTATTTGAACGTCTTAGGAACAATGAGAATGAATAAGTGTTGCTGTTCTGTTATAAATAAAATCTTTTACATTACTGTGATAAGTTGTTTTTCTGTTAAACATAATATCATTGAACAGTAAAATTTTTCCTTAATGAACTTTTGTCTTCGTAGATTTTTGCAGCTCTAATCAGCCCCAATGTTAAAAACATAAACATGTCAAATATGTCTAAATCAGCTTTGTTGCGGTTAGTTACATGATAAGAACTTTGATAAAATCAATAAGGGATATTCATCATAGCTAAAACAATAAATATTGCTAATAAAAACAATTGATATTCCAACATGCAAACTGTCTGATTCCAGTCCGAAGCCTTCGAACAGAATATTTTCTTTCCTGTCTCTCCTCGGTCAGCGGACCTGTCCGTGTTGTCCCCCTGAAATGATCCAGCTGCCGTACTCAAACCACAGCCGTTTGCAGGGCTGGCAAAGGGGGTTTTATTTCTAAGTGCTGATGTGTCACAGACAGTTTGGCTCTACAAGGGCCTGTTACACGCCGATTAAAGAGAGGGAAGGAGTGCTCCCGCAGGGCGGGCTTGTACATTTACCCTGACCACAAAAAGCTCTAACGTTTACACCCCGGTGCTGACATGACCTTCAAACAAGGTCCCTGCTTGCTGCCCGGGTCTATACTGGAAGTGTCTGAGAGCAGACCTCCAGTGGACCTAACAGAGAGACAGGAAAGAAGTCATATCTTTGTATCAGAAATGACCTGCGATATCCTGAAAAGTAAGAAGATATGGCTTTTATTGGAAAATCCAGTTATTTTCTGCACTTATGATGGAAATATCCTCTTGTGTGTTCCAATAGGTTTTTTTTTGTAGAGTTTACTCCCTGTTGGAAAATGTCACGTCTCCATTTAAATGACTACATTGAGCAAACTGACAGTATTATAGTCTGTCCAGTTACCACTATTAAGCTAAACCGTCTTTCAGGAAAATTACAATTTCAATATTAGTAAAAACTTTTACACAAATCCCTCAGTTTAGTTGGAGTGACTTGAGTTTTCTTCAGCTGTAAGAAGAACTGAGGTCGAGGAGATCAGGCTCCTTCCACAATTGTTTGTATCAAAATAATTATTAAGTTAAATTATTATACATGGCAATACTATTATGACTTTAGCAATTCAGAGGTTCTGTATTGTAACAGCAACAAGAATCACTGTTGCTGTACAAATAATTGTCAACGTTTTTCACTTAAAAGAAATGTAATTATTTTGTGGAAGTTTCGTAATACATTTATTTTTCGCAAACATTGTGTCATTTTCTTAATCTTTTGTATCTGTATATGTTTAGCAACTCGTTTACTTGTTACAGGAGGTTTCTAAGGAGAAGTAATGGAAGATTCTAAAATTTTTGCATCAAAAATGATAGATTTGGTTTAATTAAGTCGAATAAAATTAATTGAAGGAATATACTGACGAAACAATTGTATAGAATTTTTGTGTCTATGCTGGGATTACATTCCTTATAACCACTGTCCTATGAGAATTTAGTTGCAAATTTATTTTAGCATGAGAAAAAAAAAGTCACTGGTTATTGTTTTTACTTGCAGGAACACAAACAGATTCTCAAGTGATTCTTTTTTTTCTTAGTTTGGCGAGTGGTTTTGTTTGTTATGAGATTTGATATTAAGGCTTCCTTAATGCAGAGAGTGGGGATCTCTTTGTAAGGACCAAGTGGTCGTTTTCAGGCTGCAGGGGTCTGGTGTATAGAGAGATGATCTGTCACTTCAGTCCGAGACTGACTTCTGACCACGTTGCCTGGAGCGCAGCGGCGGGGAACACAATGAGAGCAGCATGCTATCACCTGACAGCTAATTAGGGATCTCTCCGCTGGAAGGGAATACATTGTCTTTGTCGGAATGAGAGGAAGAAAGCAAGAGGTCAGTGAAATCCGTGTGAAGTGTCAGTCAAAGCCACAAGCCACCTGCAGTTTCTAAAGACGGCTTCTTGAACGGCGTATGCTTGGTTATCACTTTTCACAACTTGTTAAGTATGTAAAATGGTAGTAAAAATAAATACTTCACGTTTTATTCCGGTTTGGCCTCACTGCATTGAAATGAAAATGTAAACCTCAGCATAACTAGTCTTTTCCAAGTCCCTTGCTTTCAAATAGCCCCTGCCTTCCCCCTGCTGCTGTGTTCATGTTTGTGGCACCCCAGTGTGTACGCATATGCACATTTATGGGGGTGTGAGTGTAGTTTATTCCAGAGACCAGGGATTTCTTTGAAAACACATTTGTAACCATTAGTTGCGTGTAAGGTTTCATGTGCAGAGTGCATCCCCTGGACTGGTGTCAGAGTTTCGCGAGGCTCTGCGGCAGTCTCTTTCGAAGGGACACCGCCGAGCGAGAGGAGGAGGAGGATGGACGTGGTGATTGGGGAGGCAGAGGAAGAGGAGGAGGAGGAGGGAGCAGTGGAGCCTGGGAGTCCCACCAACAATGCATCACGGCAGGCAGGGTGTAACCTGAGCCCCCCCACTGGCTCTGGTGTGGCCTGCCACAGCACACTCCCTCCAAGCCCTGTTTGCACCCCCAAGATGCTTTTAAAGAGATTTGGCCAGTGAGAAAACAGTTCTTCAAAAGAACAGTTGTCACATTAGAAAGGAATTAGGCAAGCCCAAGGCCATGGATCCCCTTCCTTGACTAATGCTGTGCCCCTTAACAATCCGTCTCGGCGGCTGGCGAGGCACGCTTTCTGCCAGAGAGATTCCCATGGCCCTGCGAGGGAACAAACCTTGCACAGGTAACAGAGAAAGATTACGGTGGAATCCACCTGGAACTAAATTTGGAGATAAATCCAAAAGACCCTAATAGGAAATCTCGAGTTAGTAAATACATAATCTTCTTCAAGCAGAGCTTTATTTTTTCTATGCAGAAACTGCATATCAGCTCTGAGCCACCTGTTCTTTGAGGCCTGCAGGGCCCAGTGACAACAACCACAATTAGACAAAGTAATCTGATTGAGAAAAAGATGGAAGCAGGGAGGGGCTCAAGCTTGCAAACCACATGCTGCAGGGTGGGACATGAAACCTCTTCTTTTCCATTGCCTCTGATGGCTGAAGAGCTTTCATAATTTATAACATGGTCAGCGTATCACAGAGAGGGAGAACAATGTCCAAAACATAAGATTTTAGGCAGGCATGCATTGTAAAAGTTAGACTTTATTTTACACATCTTAAAACCAAATGGACTTTGAGACAGTGCTTATAGCTTTTATGTCTTTTCTGGATGTCTCCTCTGACTGATTTGGTGATAATAGGGGGTGTTAGGGAAAACCCATGCACGTTCCACTAGTAGGACCAACAATGACACTGAGCAATTGACCAATTAGGAAGTGGCCCATCATGCCAAGCTAATTTGCAAAGGGAAGGCTTAACCCCCAGGGTTCGAAGGTCAGGATCAAAGAGTGGTCCCCCTTGGGATGGCACAGGGATCCTTGAAGAAAAGCTGATCCCAAGCTTTTGTAAAGGAATCTTCTAATTTCAATAAATCTCCACTGCGAGCTAAAAGCAGGAGTGCTCAGTACAGTGGCTATTTGATAGCTGTGTCCTGATGAGGCCCTGCAGGTAGAGACTACAGCTGTCTGGGTTGAAGACTGATAGAAGATAGTGACTGCCGGTAGGGTTGTGGCCTCTCATTTGCCCAGGTCAGAGCCTCGGAGTGTGATCACAGGTTTGAGGACTAAGACTGACCAGCACCTCTGAGCCTCTGTTGCCTCTGGCAAATAACTGGGTCTTTGACCTTGCACACAGATTAGTATCAGTATCAGCGTGGAGAGTGGATTAAACTTGTGTTCTTCAAACTCTTTTTTTTTTGTCTTGTTTTCTCGTAAGGGTACGTTACACTTTTGTGCTCAATTGTTAATGTTTGTGAGAAGTTATGCAAATTAATTCTAACTATTGAAATATAAGACTGTGGTTATTTATTGAGATGTAGAGATCTTGTGGATCTTGCCATGATATAACATGGGGCTCCGTCCAGTTGTTGTCAGAACGTCCCTTGGTCTTAAGGAATAAGCATAAGCTGTGCGTGTAGAAGATGAAGTAGATAAGTAAAGAAGTAAGTGTTTTTTTGAGTTACGTCTTGTCAACAATGCTCAGTTACATAAGTATAGAAGATGCAGCATTCAGTTAAATTATTTTTGTGGTAGTATTTTTTGTAGGAAAAATAAATTACGAAAGACAAGATGAAGACAGTTTTACTTTTGTGTAACCAGGTTGTTATATGTTGCATATTTCTGCCCAGGTCCCTCTTGCAAATAAGATCTGGATCTCAATGAAGGAAAAACAAGAAGAAAAACAAAATTAAAACAGTTGGCAAATTATTAGCCACTAACAAGGCTAAGTTTAATTTCTGATTTCTGTCTTTATAATTAAAGGCTGTTTCACATATTTTTATTATCATCTCTGACCAAAGTTTGTACGGTGATCAAACCTAAACTGCCTAATTTGCTTATTATTTATGAAACCTCATCTATTTGTGAAAACACAAAAAGGCACAAATTCTGCAAACCTGAAGAAAGCCATATTTTGTTTAATTGTGAACTGGAATATTCTATATTGACAACCAATCCTCGAGGATAACACTTGATTTGTTCACATTTTACTCTATTTGCGAAAACTGTATTCTGTTTTCTGAAAACCATTGGAAAAATCTAATCTTGTTTCATCTAATTTTTGAAAACCTTACTTATTTACACTTGTTAACTTTTTGTCTTGTACAGAAAATAAAAATTTTAGATGTTCCTGACTGAGTGTAACACAAACAATTATAAAAGTATCCCATTGCACATTTCCAAACGTGATCAGATGCAGAGAAGCACTTTTGTTAAAACACAGTTTAGATGATGTTCTCAGTGGGGCAAAGGTGGGGTGGAGAGAGGAAAAGGAGGGAAAAGCAGCATTTTGTTCTTCCTGCAATTAGCATTCACGGTTAGCTAAGCAGAACTAATGCAGCGAATCTTTGAGTCTCGCATTACCTGCTGAGCACTGGTGGGATACCTGCAGGCCAGATTAAACTGTAACAAGACAACAACTAGCTGCTGTATCGGTTACAAGTCTTTTACCATGAACAGTGTTATTGCTAATTCCTTTTGAATGGCCACGACAAAAACTAAGCGTTAGCCAAAGCAGCAGGCAGATGAACAGGATACAGCTTGGGTGGGGATGACGTCTCAGTCATACTGTAATTTTGAAAACAAACAGAGCGAAGGGAAGGTGCATCTCCCAGGGGCGACATTTTGATCGTCCTGTTTAAAGGAATAAACCAACAGTCACAACAGTCAGTGTTCCCATCACATGCCTGAGGAAGAAAATCTTATCGTCGTCATAATATTTTCATCTTACCTTTAATATCTTCACCCATTCAGGTGCATCCTTAACTGTTCTCTGCTTTATTTTTTTAATTAATAGTCTGTTTTCCCTGGCAGGTACTTCTCCCCTGAGTCTTCTAGTGTGCAGCTAAGATTTAATGAGGTCATCATTAAGAAGGCCGGTGTAGCTGTAGACTCCCTCTCTCTCTTACTCTCTCTCCATAAAGGAAAACAAACAAATGCAAGAATGTGAGATGAAAAAATGTCACGACACATTATTTCTACAGTGTTGAAATATTTTTCAGGAATCTCTGTAACTTTTTAGGAATATGTCCCCCTTACATTTCTTCCTGGTTCCCGACCTAAACTGAGGAA
The DNA here is from genome assembly GCA_033032245.1 of Poecilia picta. Classification (NCBI taxonomy): domain Eukaryota; kingdom Metazoa; phylum Chordata; class Actinopteri; order Cyprinodontiformes; family Poeciliidae; genus Poecilia; species Poecilia picta. The sequence goes on along the minus strand of CM065367.1, from coordinate 19,581,627 downwards.
CCTCCAGAAATCCAACAACCTCTGCTAGAACTAAAAACCAGTCTGTGAAATCCCAGCTGATTTGGTGAGCTGTTTCCACCAACACTAATTTCTTTAGACTGAGAACCTCTTGGACAATGTTAGATGATTAGATTAGTTTAGATTGTGATATTTTCATTATTTAATTTCCCAGTTAAAATGTACTTTTTTACCATTAGTTTGCAAAATCCTTGGTGGTGATTGCTTTTGTTAGATGTTTGCTGATGCATTTAGTAAGAGTTTAGGTTGAATTTTTAATAAATGCAATTCTTCATTATACTAGTATTTATGTCTCATTTTATTTTCATCAATGTTTTTAATCTTTGTGTTTACTCTACTTAAATCTGAAATCCTGAGAAATAGTTTCCGAGTCTTGTTTTACGTAAACAGTGAGGCTCAATAAGTCATCCTTCAGTCTGATTCTGACTGATTTTTAAAAACTTTTATATTGTTTATTGCAGCTTAATATTAAAAAATGCCTTTACTTCTAAGCTAATAACTGTGTCATGAGAAAAGAAAGCAAAACAGAAAATCAAAAAAAAATCTATGTTGTGCAGCTCATCTAAAATACAGCTTTCCCCATGTTCATCCTAGTGTTTTTTTTGCAGTTAGTATTTTGATTGGCTATATTTATGTTTAGCTAATCATTACAGTTGTCTGAAGTGTTGTCTTATCAGTTACAAACAGGTACAAGTGGCACAAGTGTTCCCAATTGATCCACTGCAGACTCCCACCGTCAGGAGGCCACTGTCTCGTCGCACCGAGCCCAAGAAGAGACACTGCTCCAAATCAATACGTCCTCCTGTGTCACCGGCTCTGCAAAAGTCCACACTTCCAATACCATTTCATTGAGACTGTGTGAGAGAGTGTAGGAAATCATTTAAATACAAGTGATACTCAGGGCTGCATTGATGATATTAATTGCAACAATTGTTTGCAAGCAATTTGACCCATCTATGTAACAAATAGGTACACTATCACTCAAAAACGTGCCCCCAGATATGAAAAATACAATTATTACATCTCAAAATAACTCTTTCTGTAAAAAAAAAAAAAAAAAGTAAAGATTACAAAAAGTTAGAATTATTGATAATTTATTCTGTGAAAGCATTTAATTAGTGGCAAGTTGGTAATCATGTCTTGCAAAACTACAGTAATACACAAAAGGATCAGAAATAAATGTGTTGCTATTTGTTTAAATAAGTTAGATAATGATTGAGAGTTTATTTATTTTTACCTTGTCAATTCAAACATAAAGCTTAGTTAATATACAGATTAATTACTTGGGGTAATATAGCATTAACAATTTAGATTATTAGCCCTTACCGTGAATAAATTCTGAAAATTTGCTTCTCAGAAAGTTAGATTATTATGTAAGACTAACAAAAAAAATCTTGATTCATTTTATGATGTGCATCCTCAGAGTGTAAGCCATAAAAGATAATTGATCTAGAAGTTGGCCATCCACAAACTGCTGTAGCTAATGGAAAATTTCATAGAAGGAGAAAGTGTGGTAGAAAATGTTGGACAATTATCTAACTTGAATAACTGAAGCAATGCGATAAACCAATTCAAGAGGAGAGATTCAGCAGTAATGTGACTACAGCTGAAATTAGTGCTTTCAAAGAAGGAAGGACATCTCCTGGACACAGGCCACATATATTAGTATTTTTCACGAGACATGAGACAAAACAAAAAGTATCCAGTCCTAATGCTCAGTGGTTCAAAATCCTCCCATCAGATGAAAGGTACATTTTGAATTCCATCTAGAAATCAAGGTTATGGCGTGACGAGGAAGAGTAAAAATATTTGAGCTCCAGCATGAAGCTTTTCACAGTCAGTGGTGATTTGGGGTGATGAGGAAGAGTAAAAGTATTTGAGCTCCAGCATCAAGCTTTTCACAGTCAGTGGTGATTTGGGGTCCCATGCCCTCTACTGAAGTTGGTCTGATATATTTGTTAAGTCCGATGTTTTTCCAGGTCTCTTAATATTAGAGCAATTCAAGTCTCCCTCTGCTGATGAGCTTTATGGAGATGTTGATTTCATTTTCCAGGAAGACTCAACACCTGCTCACACTGCTAAAGATCCTGATGCTGTAATGACCATGGCATCACTCTGATTGTTACACAGACTCACCTCACCTCAAATTCACAGGGACTCTGGTGTTGGCACCACAAGAACCAACAATGCAGACCGGCTGACGACTATTTGAGCATCTTTAGCTTCCTTAACATCTTAGCAGATCCACAGGTTGGACACAGTCATGTCACATAAAGTTATAAAGTTAAAGCACGCAGTGTATTTAGTAAAAAAAAAAAAAAAAAGTTAATACTTATGAGCAGACTAACATTTATCCAATATAAAACAACTTTTATTTTTTTGTAGTATTTGTATTTTCGCTGAACATATTTTGTATTTTAGAAAAAAAAATAAAAATTACATATATCACTCACTATTTAAACAACTGATGACAAGCTACAAAATATTTTCTTCTTTTTCATAAGTGAAGAAATTTTAAATTTACCTGAAAGATGGCTCTTAAGTTTTTTGTTTTCTGTTTCAAAGAAAAAAAGCTCTCTGTTTGATTAAAGGTTAAGACATATTTTGTGTAAGTGGTTTAGTGCACATTTTAGTAATAACTGTTTTTCATTTTAACCATGACTGAATATATCAGATTTGAAGCACAGCTCGAAGTATTGCTGTCACTTCCTCTAACATATCTATTTGTGATGCCTCCTTGTTGAACCAGGCTTTTCTCTACTTGATGCCTAATCTAAATAAAAAAGATCATAGGATAATGAGGACTTGCTCTTCCCGCTTATTTGGCACTTACTGAGGATTTATTTATTTATTTTTTTATATCTCCTCTCATTGGGAGAGAAAAACAGAAATAAAGGAAAACAGTATTTTTCCATGATTATGAAAGGAGGTTTAAGGTTACCAATTAATTTCAAGTTGTTACCTGTTGACAGGACTACATCCGGACTCCTCTGCGGTTTTCAACGAGGAACAGTACAATCTGTTATGCTGTAGGGGTCATCAGCTCTTCCTCAGACAATGATTACAAGTAATTACCTGTTTTTTTGCTCCCCTCCGCCCCTCCATCCATGCCTCCACCCCTCCTCCTCTCCCTCTCTCTTCCCCTTTCTCCCTTGAGCTATTACCCTAACTGGCTGTTGTGGAGCAAAGAGGAGGTGTGTGCAGAACAAGGCAGGCTTTTATGGACTCCCCACCAGTGCCACTCCACACTGCTCCATTTTGAAATTATCGGGTCCCCTTGCTTTTGAAGTCTCTGTAAGCGCACCCTCCTATTTTCGTGATGGCTACGTACTTAAAGGTCACAGATTGATCAAGAGGTCCTAAAGATGGCCTTTTCACTGAAAGCACTGCAATACCACGGCTTCCACGAGCCACATCTGTGCAGGGAAAAAGGGAAAATAAAATGCATCACTCCTCCAAAGTCAGGCATATTCAGACTTTAATGCACAATCCCATTTAGCCCAGAAAATGCTACAATTGAACATGGAATTCACAATGAGCAAAGCAATTTATCCAGGCTTTTTTTTTTGCCCATTTCTGTTGGTTCAGGCACAAGAATATTTTGCTCGTAGATTACATGCAGGTCATTTTGTGCCTTTGAGTTTAACTGAACAGAAGAATATTGTCTTGTGCGCTGTCTTCCTGAAAAACCACAGCATTTACAAAAGTGTCGCTACCAGAAATAATGATTCCGTAATAGTGAACCCCCCTCTGCGGTTTGTGAATGATTTTTAATGGGTTTCAGTCCAGGTCGTTTATAGCAGCACATTGCAGTGAGTAACAACAAGAAAGATGAAATTTCTTTGTCGATATATGTTGAAGGTTCAATATTAAAACCTGTGTTTGTCTTGCCCTAAGGACAAGGATTCCATCCATGCTTCTGTCCGTCCGTCCATGCAGGGTAGGTATTGTTGGCTATTCCTTGGGTGAGAAGCATGGTACACACTGAAACAGTCACCAGTCCATTCAGGCAGAGGCAGTCCTAGCCTGTTAGGCGCCCTGGGCGAACCACCCCACCAGCACCAGTCAATGTTGAAATTGTTCCTTCTTTCTAAATACAAGCAACCCAAACGCAGCTATGTCTAGTCTGGAATGGGATATCCTTTCTGACCTGCTGCAGTCATGCTGCTTGGTCCCGTCTCCCCACTGACGTTGGCCACTTCAGTCTCAATCCAATCCTTGTGCAGCTTCCCCAAATTCTAGAATGGGTTTGCTTCAAAATCCTCTCCTTGTTGGTGATGTTACCTTCCCCTACCGCACTTCTTCCGTCCACTCAATTTTATGTTAATATGCTTGGGTACAGGACTCACTTACCAACCAGCTTCTTCAGCAATGACCTTCTGTGGCTTTACCCTCCTTGTGAAGCGTATCTTTGACTGGTCATCTGTCAAGTTAGCAGTCTTCCACAAGACCCAGATTGAGATTGATTGAGTTGAAAGGAAACCTTTGCAGGTGTGTTGTGTAAATATGCCTATTAGGATGTGACAACTAGAGTTTTCACTTATGACCTTTTTCACAGTATTGTATTTTCTGAGACTCTAAATTTTGGGTTTTCATTATCCGTAAACCATAAGTATCAAAATTAGAAGAAACAAAGACCTTGGATTATATCACCCTATGCGAGATGATTCTGCATAAATTTCACTTCCTGAGATGACTGGCAAAAAATATTGCATGTTGACACAACATAATTATTTTTTTGTTCATGTAAATTCTGCTTCTCTTTGTTTCTTCCTTTTTTCTTTTTCAAACTTGACCCTGAGTCCATGACAACACTTCATGGACACTACATTTTAATATTTGTACCAAGATAACGTTAAAAATTAAAATATGATCCCTTGAAGTTGTGTAATGTCATTGGTAGTCATTCATCAGTTTTTGATTAATCTGACTCACCTGGTTGTCTTGAATTTGCTCATTCACTCAATGTGACAACAGCAAATAAAGTTGCACTAAATTTGTTAATGAAATTGTCTTAAACTAAACCCATTATGTTACTGTTAGTATTGATAAATGGTGCCTGAGGGGCATCTTATTTATCACATTACTGGGTGGGGGGGGGGTTGAAGGGATGCAAGAATACAAGATCCCTTTTACCCAGTGTGTTAAAATATACACACCGGCCAAACAACTTTGTGGCTGCGCCAACTGTATACCTTTATTGATTGCGTCACTCTCTAATAACATGATGCATGTCATATAAGAACAACATGGAGATGAGGAGCCACAGCACAAGGACTAATGAAAGTGTTTTGAGAGGTGGGAATGTAGAGATGGATGTTGTTTTCTACAACATTAACCTTGCAAATGGCTGCCATAGAGAAGCAATGCGTCATGCCACACACACACGTGCGCGCACACGCACATTCTCACTGTCAGTGCTGGCAACTTCCTGATGGTTGATATCAACACCAAGCCAAAATATCTCTGTAACCATTAAAAACACCTGTGCACATGCATGGAGGTAAACAGGAGTAATCTATTTCTGAGTACATGAAAATCTTATTAGCATCACAGCGGCGCTCATGGCAAAAACAACGAGCGATTTGAAAAGTGTCTGGTGCTGTCTGCAAGCAGGGATGACAGATGAGGTGAGGATGATGTGAAGCAAATGGCTTGGAGCCCTGGGTGGGGTTGGGCTGCTTAAAGCGGGCGCACAGAAACAGACCCTGAGTTAAATCCCTTCAGAATGAGTAATCTTACATAATAATGCGCTCATGTGTCTTGATAAGAGCAAACCTTGAACAAGCCGACAGCGTCTGTCTGAGAGGTCTATGAAAACTCACTAACAATGTTATGGATCCTGAAGGCGGCTATATCTATGGCGAATATGCTCTGTGAACCTCTAATTCAGAACCTATATCTTCTTTAACGACACCATTACCGCTGGCTATCACCATAACTGCGTGCACGGCAACAATCCCTACAAAAATCCCTGATGTGAATCCACATTGCATGGCAAAAAGGAAAGCAGGCTGCAAAAACCAGGGCAACAGCAAGCATTAAATGGTCTCTTAAGACTGAATTAGTTATCTGGTTTTGTTTTAACTGGGAAGTAATTAACCGAGTATGTCGATAGGCGGAATGGAAAGCAAGACTGCGAGGTGTTTACGGGTCCCGAGAGTGAGATGAGGTGAAAGGGTATGGGAGAGCTGATCTGTTTAAAGTAAATGGCCTGACAGATGCTCAAATTGATGATATACAGGGCCGTGAAATTTGCCTTTTGAACGATTTCTTTTTTTTAATTTTTTTTCCTTAATGTTTCAGATCATTGAAGAAATCTGACTGGAGACCCTTTGTAAAGAATAAAAGATGTTTCTAAATGATTATTTTCTTTATAAGGGAAACAGACGTCCAAATCTATCAGAATTTCACCCTCAACCTTTGGTAAATCACAAATTATATGGTTAACATTTCTTGCTTAACTACTGCCGGACCCATACGATCAAGAAATGCCTCAAAAAGGTACAAAAACAAGAACATGGCAGGCATACCCTGATCAAAAGCCGTTGACCGTCTGTCTGGAAAGGATTACAAAACCGACTCCAGCAACCTTATTGAGAGCCATCATTCACAAATAAAGAAAACATGAAACAGAGATAAACTTGATTTATGATCATCACTCTACCATAATGGTGTTTGGAAAGTGGAGGATCCCGAACTGCATTGGTTCTTCAGCACCTTTACAACTTGATGCCATTGACTGGACGATTTATTTGACTCTCTTTGCTTGTTGATCGGAAACATTTCAGTGAGCCAAGGTAAGCAAAAACAAGAGACATCTGCATTCGGCTTAGCTACAGTTAATGATATTATTCTCTTGTGCTCCCGGATTCAATGCTACCTATTTTTAATAAGAGAGCTTATTCAAAAAGAAAAACAAAATAATAAAAAATTTTTGTCATCCACAAACCACGCCATACAGTTTCACTGTCTCAGTCGTGTCCGTCTGTGAGATTGACTGCGACCGTTTCATTCATTTGACAGTGTGCGTGTTTGAGTGGGAGTGTTAATCAAATGCACCAAATGTGCTTTATGGAAAGCTGCTGCCGATCAGCAAATGTCTCTTTTGCTAATCATCTCTGCTGTAGCGAAAGGGAGGGAAAAAAAGGGAGAGATAAATGTTTGAGTGGAGAGGTTGAGGGCGTCTCTTTCAGACCTGCCCCTGCTGTCTGCGAATAAAAGCCTGAAAAGGAGCCACGGCGACAGGCTAGAAGTGAGTCCAACTGGGCTTTGAAAAACCCTGCCTCTTCTCCCAGGCCTCGGTGCTAATGCATCCGACTCAAAGGCTGGAAAGCCGGGGAGAGAGAGAGGGTTGCGAGACAGGGAACTGGTGCAACAAAGGACAAAGAGCTCCAAGGTGTGTACTCGGTATTCAGTAATTGGTAAAAGAAGCTTCATTTCTTACAGTGATTTCCTGTCTTTTTACGGTCTCTGACAACCCTGATGCTTTTAATAGGGGTATGAGTAGAGGCTATTCTGTGCGCTCTCACCCTCCCTCCGTCCCTCTGCTGAGCCCCCTCGAACACCAACCTGTCTGGCTGCTCAGCCTCTCCGTCAACCCCCTCCCCATCCCGCCTCCTCCACCACCGCATCTCCTTCTCTTCTCACAAAATGGGAAAAAGAAAAGAAAAAAAAAAGCATTAACCATATTCTTTCTGTCATTCTCTCTCTTTGAATACCTCAAACCCCTTTAGCTTTAATCATTTCTGGATCAGGCTCAGTCCAAATAAGCCAAGCCATTTTCTGCACTCAATTACTCCCTTAACAGCATCAAAAAGAAAAAGGATTCAGGTGTAGTGAGGAGAGAAAGAGGGTGAGAGGGAGAAAATTGTGAAGCATCTTCATCTGCCGAAATGCTTTGAATGCTTCGAAAGGCTTTCTTTTTCTAATGAAAAACCAGTAATAAGAGATGGTTCTGACTATAACAAAATGTTTACTGTCTGCTCGCGAGCTGTGAGCTCTTCACTCTCCCCCAGATAAATTGTTAAAGATGGAGCAACGGGAATAAAAGGTTGGGCTTTCGAATTATTAGATTTTCCATTGAGCCCTACTTTCATTACCAAGGAAAATATATCAGGAGGTACTTCACTCCGAAAGGTATTTTAATAATACATTACTTTTCTCATAACTACTCTTAACCTTTAGATACAATGCATTTTGGATGAATGTAGCTGTCAGAGCTTGGTATTCAGGTAATGAGACATCCAGCCCTTATTTACTGTTGTCTGTCTGAAGAAGAGATGTCACACATTGTGATGTCTGTCTGGAACCAATGCATGTACATCTACACACCATCTATCTATCTGGACGCCCCTAGGTATTTCATGAAATGTATGCAGGAAGTACATCTCTGTAGTTTCCCCCCCTTTTTTGGTATGAAGCAGCACTCAATCTATAAGCAGGGGCTCCAGGCTTAAAAACGCTGCCCTGTTTTTCCTCATCGCCCAAATTGCCCACATTGTTCTAAATGCCCGCCAGTAGATACAAATCAAGTATGAAATGTGTGAACACCAACAGAGGTCAATAAAGCATGTCCACAGTAATATAATGTGATTGATTTTCCTCTGCAGCCCATTCCATACAGAATTCTGCAGCCAGCACATTGACGATGATTACACAAAAACTGCTGATGGTTAATCATAATGGCCCAGGGTGAGCACTTTACTTTGGCGCGCCCCTCTTTCCCGCAGCCCGCGCTCATTTCTGCTCTTAGTCGGCTCGGCTCGCGGCCCCGTGAGGTCAACATGACACACGCGTGTCTGGGAGCGGAGGCTGCCGTGTGGACGCCTCGACCGAGATCCTCTGTCGGTGCCGGCGGTTTTTCCTCCACGCTCTCTCATTATACCAGCAGCGCTACAGTGGGTGCTGGGGGTCGAACAGTGGATGCTTTTCTAGGGTCCTCGGCGTAAAAAAATAATATCTTTGCCTGCCAGTTCAATACAAACAGTAAACAGAGAAAGTAAACAGGTAGGTGTGAACCTCTTGTGCTGCTATCAATACTCGCTACGGTCCATGGGCAACATTTACGAGTGTCAACATGTTCGAAACTAGTTTCAGGCCACATCTGCACTATTGCAGATGTTTTATATAACGTTCATTTTTAGCTCTGTTTTTGAGAACATTCACATCTTCATAGTCTCTGGGATTCCAATCAACGCTGTAATACCGATGCCGGGCCAGCAGGAGGCAATAAGAACATTTACTGCATCTACACCTAAGAGAAGAAGTTCCTGAGCAATGCTAAAGCAATCCCGGCCAGCCAAGCCACCACAAAGGCAAGACAAATGTGGAGAAAAATAATTTAAATGAATTCACTGCTTTTGTGGATTTTGAGAGGACAGAAAGTTATGTGGGCATGTGCAAAAGCGGGGATCTACACCATTGTTTGTAAGATTCTAGATGTCCAGTCTGCACACTTCCTCCGTAAACTGAGGTTTTAAAAACAATATATTTGAAGTGGCTTTTTTTTTTCCACCCAAAAACATTTTTTGTTTGTTTTCAGGAGGGCAACACACACACACACACACCACACACACACACACACACACACACACACAACACACACACACACACACACACACACACACACACACACACACAATATTGATGATACTTGTAGGGTGTTTTGTTTCTCAGCACATCTTCAGTATGAAAACTTTGTTAGCATAGCATGCTAAAAACACACAAATGGCCAAATCCGAACTGAAGTAACCTCATAGTTATTGTCATAAAAGGCACAAGTGTGTTCAATCGGATGCTTCAGAATGTGACAACAAAGGTAAAATATAAATAGTAGACCTATGTGCAATCTTTTTTGTCAGGTGTCACAGAACAAACTATTTACCTTTTCTTTGTTGAAGTTAAATGGAAAGAAGAGTCGTAAGAAACAGCTATAGAAACTGGAAGAAAACCTTAAAAATAAACTTCACTTGTTGTGGTTTTTCAGCACAGATCAGATAATGAGTAGGCATGTGCAAAGTGGGTTTATATAAACACCACAAAACAGTTTTGAAACATTTTTATTTCAACCAAAAACACAATTTGCATGCAAACAGGAAGTTAAAGCACACACAAAAAAGTATGTTTGTAACTGTAGACAAGACGGTATTATGCTGCAGTTTCTCCGAACATATTTGTGCCTGTCATTGTAGTGACTATATTGGTTAATATAGTCACTATGACTATATTGGTTAATATAGTCACTATGGACTCTTTTATATATTTTTGCATGATTTTAGGAAATCATTTGCCTTGACATGAATGACATGACTATTGCTAACGAGCAGCTGACGCCCGACACCTCTTTCTTACCAAATGAAGGCGCATCACAAACACAGGAAATGAGTGAAGCCTTGCTGTGCAGATCACGTTTGGCATTAAGACTGACAAAGAGAAGTTATAAATTTTGGGCAGCAAAAGAAAGGACTAAACAGTGATTTCACAAACTACCTTTTGAAAACATACTCAAAATTATAGCTCTCGTCTTTTGCCGAGATGATCATTTACAGCACATGAACAAAGCTGCCAGCTATCCAGGGTGTTAATTAAATCTAGATGCCTTTTAATGCATTTAAACACCCACTTAATGTTCACCACTTTTCATCTTTCCACAAGGTATTTCACCATTCCCTCATTATGCTCTTTTAAGGAGAAAATCTAGGCCAAATGAATGCTCACAAAGCTTTGACTCTTAATGGGCATGTTAGCGCAGCAAAGTCGCTAATGGACGATGCTAATTATCGCAAGCTTGGAAGGCCTCACAAAGGGAGTGGATCAATATGTGACGCGGCGTGCTTTGCTCATTCATGGACGCTGGATGATGACATTCGGTTGGAACATGGCACTAGACAAGAGTCCATTGTGCAACTGGGATGGTGGTGGTGATTGGGAGCGTGAGGACCAGGAGTGTTCTGCTCTTTCATTTCTGATGTGCATTGGCTTAAAGAGGATACCTAATGCTTTGAAAAAGGCAAACCACAGGCGAAGAAAAAAAAAAAAAGAAGAGCAACATGTTTGGAGGGATAAAGGAAGACAATAGAGCTTTGGTCTTATTGAAACTGCTTGTACATGAGGGTAAACAGGTAGTAAAAGTAGAGGAGGCTGAAAGTAAAAGAGATGAAAAAAAGTAGTAATCTTTCTTAAGAAACAAAATGTTTATAAATAGCTTAGGAAAGCTTTGGTCAGTGTTCAGTCCAATTATGTCTGGTTTGTAACCCTCTGCATTCACCACTGGGGCTTTTTCTTTTGGTTTTGTTCATCTTCAACCACTCTTTCAGGAACAAAATGGAGACACAATAAGTTTTGAACCAATCAATCTAATCTAAGCAGTTGGACTTGCAAACTATCCTGATTCTCAATTTACAGATCCACAGTTTTTCCTTTTATGTTACACAACTTGCTTCAGATCAATAAAAAAATTAGAATATTGGATCAAGATAATGAGAAGCAATTAAAAAACGTCATTTTCAAATGATGATTTCCTTCATTGATCTTAGCTCTATGTGAAATATGACTTCCTCTCTCTATGAATTGCAAAATACTCGTAATTAACCTCATTTATTGTTTCAGTATCAGGATCCACAGTCAGATTACTGCCAGACCATAATTATGTCACTGAAAAATAATCTGTCTACAACATGAAGTAGGCTACAGGAGCTCAAACAGCCACTTTCCACAAATGGAGAAAATACGGAAAAGTGTTAAACCCTCCCAGGTGTAGTCGACCAATCAAACTTATTTGAAGACTGCATCCTTAAAGACGTTTGCAGGAGGTCACGAAAGAGACTGGGTCAAAATGAGACTTATGAGAAGTTACAAGGTGAAAATCACTGCAGCAAAAATCCTCCCTTCCCCCGATTCCCTCCACACAAAAAAACACCCGACGCTCACTTGGGGTTTGCAGAACAATTACCTGAAGCACAGCAGTAGGTCCACCTTTGAATGACACTAGGTGTATCGCCACCATTATATTGTCCCTTTAAACAGGCAGCATTTGTTTTCACGTTTGATTGGAGTATTGAAAAATAATTTGGAAAACTCAGTCACCCAAAGGCATGTCTTTAAATTTGTGCAAAGTAAATTACTGTAATCATCCATAGATGTGTTCTTGCATGTCAGAAAGTGCAAAGATGTTTTAATATGAATCTGACTGTTTTCTTCCTATTTTGAAACGTGACGTTTCAAAATATTTATTTCCGTTCAATTCTGCTTTGCAAATTTTTTATTTCGGTTTGTATCCTGATTGTAAAAACTTCATTAGCAATAACAAGGACTATTAGAGACCAGAAATGACTTCCATTCTGACTGTCTGCTGAGCTTTTATAACCACTTTGCTGTTTTCAAATCCTGCTTACTTTCAGCACTAAATTACCTGTGCAAACACGTTACTGTATTCAATTTGGTGTTTCAAATTTATGGTAAAAGAAACAAAAGAAAAAACAAGCCCAACTCGTAGTTTTATTTCTTGCATGACTTTAGCAGCCGTTGTGTGTACACACCAACAGTATGGACAATGCTGTGTCAATGTAATCGGTAATACTAGTCCCAAAGACAAGATCCTTGGTCAGTGTAGCATGGGCACATGGCCAAAACAGACAAGTGAACATTCAAACTGAAACATCTGAACAGGTAACTGGATCTTCTACAACTTTGGACGGTAATTTAGACACGCCGTGGCACACTTTCATTGGGGGGCAACATATCCCACACCAGACCACCTCCTCCTCCTTCCCTATACCTTCGAGAGAGCCCCATTGATCCACTGTCTGTTGAGGCCTGTGTCTCCAGTATCAGGATAATTCCAGGTGGGATTGGTTTTCCCTTGTTACCTTGTAGTTTGGAGCCTTGTTCCAGCCCCTTCCTAATTCTCTCCGCCTTAACTTCCCGTTGCCGGTGAGCACAACTTCGAGACAAGAGTCTCCTTTGTCCTCGATTTCAGGAAGGAAATGGAGGAGATAGAGTTGAGAGCGAAAGAAATGTGTTTGATTTTCCTTTATAAGCTACGAAAAAATGGTACAGCAGTGTAAAAACATCTTATCAAAATGCAAATACATCCGAGCCTTTTTGTTCTTTGGTTATCCAAAGTAAAATGTGACACAACGAATTTGTTTGTCTTTGAAAATTTGAGCCTCCTGGAAATCCCCACTGAAGTTTCATTCAAATAAGACTAAAGCATCTCATGCTGACATATTACTTCCACAGTCACGATACTGGTACAATGTTTCCTTTTGGGTTGTTTGGTTTTTCCCCCCATTGATTTAAATAAACAAAAACTTAAAAACTGTTCCAACTCTTCCTACCTCAATGTGTGCTTAAAAGTTTTATTGCTTTCTTGGTGTTTCAAAATATGACACATTGTAATTCAGTTTAATCAAAAAATTGAGTATTTTCAAGATTTATTAATGCAAGTGGTATATTTTAACCCTTGTGCATGCAAGGACTGAGGCAAACATGGAGGACTAAGGCAAATGATACAAGTTGGGTCAGTTGGACCCCCATTTGTAAACACAAGGGTTAAGTGTGTGTAGAATTATTAGGAAAATGCTTATTTTTTACTATATTTCACTTGTAGGCATATTTTCTAACTCCAAGGTAGATAAACTTGAATACTTTGTTTTTATGCATACTGTAGCAGCTGATTTGTATTTGTGTCATGAAGGAGGGTGTGGCCTAAGTAGGTCAACACCCCATATCAAGATGTGCAGAATTATTAGGCAGCTTCTTTTCTTGAGGCAAAATGGGCAAAAAGAATAAAAATAATTCAACTCTAAATAGTACAAAAAAATTCACTAAAAGTCTAAGCACTCTTGAAATTACTAAGATATTGGGGTGTGATAACAGAACCATTAAATGTTTTGTTGCACGATGCATACGGTGGAGAGTCTAGACTGGACCAAGGAATATCTCAATGCAGATTTTTCAAAGGTTTTATGGATGAAATCTCTACAACCTCAACCTCAGGGTCCACCGACCAGATTGAATGACCTCCTTCGCAATCATAATGTGAAATTATGTTTTCCATGATCCACAGATTTACAGAGATGCAAATGTCATCGTTGCACAATTCTCTAACAGGAATATGGGCTGCTGTTCTTCTTGCCCCAGAACAACATGAGGGCTTTTTCTTTCTCTATGAACGTTCTAACACAGGTCAGTTTTATTTTTCGTTCACTCTCCCTACTCCATGGCACAAACAAGGAAACGAGGCATCATTTGATTTCCATTTATATGAAATTTGTAGAATGAAACAAGCTAGTGTCTGTTGTAGATGAGCCACATTGATGTTGTCCAAAGTCTTTCACAAATAACCTGAAATAAACACTAAAAACTAGTATTCACTCTGAAAATGTTCCATGAAATATTGACAGTACCCTAGTGCTTTAGACATGAAAGACATGGAAGAAACATGAGAACCTTTCATCTTTTTTTCTTGTTTACACCACACTTATGACTGCGCTCACTTCCTTTTGGGTTCTGCATGGACAACTTTTATGAAACATACTAGTATGCAACATGTAATTATTTACATAAGTGTGCATACATAGTATCCTGGCTAAAGCATGTGTTGTGTGTTTAGATGGATTCACATTCCTGCAAAAGACCTTAGTTTTAACAACCGTGTTAAATTTATTACTAAATTCCCCTGCTGCCATTTAAAACCCTCAGTAGAATGAAGCATTTTCTTTCAAAATATAACACTGAAAGCCATGTGAAAACTTCTATTTTCAGTATATCTGGTTTTTGATGTCTTTTTTCAAAAAAAAGGAAAAAAAAAGAAAACAGTTGCAGCCTGACCAATCATCAGGAGAGCTGGTTGGACTGGTACTTAAAATCTTCATGGTTTATAAGGCTCTAATGAATTTCAGAGATGCTGCAAAACCATGCTTACCATTCAGGTCATTTGAGATCTGCTCACCCAGGACTTCCTGGTGAGGCAGCATTTAGTTTCAGTGCCACTCAGTTCTGGAACAAACTTCCTGAAAACCTGAGATTTGCAAAAACTGTAGACTCTCAGGAGGGAAAACTACACAGTTTACTGCAGCTTTTTCATAAAAGCAGACAATTGGTCCAAAAGGTTCTTAGCTGTTTTAAATATGTGCAATATTGTGTGTGATGCTTGAACTTTTAAAATTGTTTTTATGTGTGATGTGTTTTTAGTGTTATCCTCTGTAAAGCAAATGGATGTGATTATGCAAAAAACTAGCCTTGTTTACATTTTTTTGATTAATAATGCTCTGTATTATAACCACAAAAAGAGCAAACTGAAATATAAGTGAAAATTAAAAAAAAGAAAAAGGTTTAAACTTCACAAACCTTCATCGAGTTCTGATCAAGGTGAAATGATCAAAGTTTATATGTCTTTGATCTGCCCAGTTCCTCACCAAACCTTTCAGGAACCAGAATCCCGCCTGACGCGCATCAGCATCTCTTATCTTGTGATGAAAAAAGCTTGCGCGGCGCACACAGCTAAACAATATTTCACTTCCAGGTTCCAGGTCTCATTTGAAGAGATCACATCGAGACATGAAAGCACTCCTTCCCCCTCCACCCCCCCTTCCTTGTGTTCGACCCCACTCATGTTGGCCTGAAGCGTCGATCCTCTGATGGTGGTAAATGAGTTAGAGACAATCCAAGTCTTGGGTAAATGGAGTAGTGAGCTGTTAATGCTGCTCGAGTGGTTGTAACAAAGCACTGAAGAGACATAAAACACAGAAATCGAAAGAAAAGAAAAAGGAAAGAGAAAACACACCACACTGTCTAAGACATGCGGGATGACCTGAGATAAGCACAGGCAGCACATTAAGCAAGACGCTCAGAACAAGAGACAAGAGGAAGCAACATGTGCTTCAACCGAACTTCCTTCACTTTTAGTGTGCAACTTCTAACAGCAGTTGTTAGACAGTAGTCATGATTATCGTGGCAATATCTAGCCAAATTAAAGCATCCCACGATAAATTATGGTAATGTATCAGTTGAATAACTTTTCTCCTCTCATAAGAGGTTAGCAGTTTTTAATCTTGCCCAATTAACACATTAAACACAAAGCGCTACAGAACCGAGCAGCACTGGAGCAAATGAGCCCACCAATCTAATTGGGAATTAATGAATGCTTTAAAGTGCCAGCAGCCAGTGCAATTGTAATTCAAAACAAGACAAAATTAATCACAACAATTTGTGGGAGAGAAAGTTAGCATTAACATAATTGAGGCAGAGAGAATAAAAAGGCCATGGCGGCGCAAGTAGAGCACATCTCATCAGTAATTTTCCACGGAGGAAATTGTTTGTTATTCCTATTAATTATCCACTATACTTAATCACCCAAATTGCAAGTGAAAATAATGATTTGCCTTTTGCTTCAGCTTTTATGTCACAGAAGACAAACTGCCCAAGCGCGCTCATTGGTGGGTGGGAGAAGGGGTCAGCAGCACGGGTGCAGCTACAACCCGACAAGATGAGCAGACGTTGACTGAAACAAAGCTGCATGTGTACAGTGTGTCCTGTAAAAGTTTTCATGCCCACAAAACTCTTTCATATATGATTGCATTACAACCACTGATATGAGAGGATGTATGTGAGAGATCGGCATCAAATTCTGAAATTACTAACTGCATGAAGTTTGGATGATGTCTAAATTTCTAATTTGGTCTAATTTCAAATTATTTAGATTTCACCTATGTGTAATTTAATCTAAGGGAAAATGCAGATGTTTGCTGAAGGCCGCAGAGGTTTGTTGGAGAACATTAGCGAACAACGCCATGTCACATGTAAGACGGGTCACGGATAAAGCAGGGTGGGTTTAAAACAAACAAACAAAAAATATCCCAACTTTTGAACATCTCAGAGAACAAATAGAAAGATTACGGCTCAGTTTCTGACCTACAAATGCATGACCGTCCACCTATTCTGAGGATTAAGCAGAGGTAAGATGCCCATAATAACTCAGGTGGCCTGAATAGAACTGCACATAACATATGCGTCTTTATTTGAAAAACAAAAACAAAAATAAAAGCCATTTATCATTTCACTTCTACATTTACGCACTTCTCTGTGTTGATCTATCACATAAAATTCTAACAAGGCTTCAAGATTTGTGGTTCTAATCAAGGGGTGTGAATACTTTTTTTCTTACACTACTAATGTCAAATCATCTCAAGTTTTAACAATGATTTTTTTCTGTTTTTCTTCCCCCTCTCATTATTTTCTTAACTTTCCTCTGAGCGAGATGAGTAATACGCTTTCGCAGACCTCGATTATTGCATAAAAGGCATAAAAATATCCAATTCACTGGCGGTGATGCAGTCTGCTGTGTATCTTTAGTCCTGAACAAGCAGCAACATTTATCCTGGACACGGGCATAATTGTAATGATGCTGGAAAAGAATGTATCTGTTGCTTTCAGAGCATCTGTTGCCAATGCCGGAGCGATGGCATTAGCAGCAAAATGCCATGGAACATTAACTGCTCCCAACAGAACTTCCAGATGGATTTTTGTTCTAATGGCATCATTATACGCTAAATTAAAAGGCGAGCAAATGGAAGTGTAAAAATTTAAATGACTGGGAAAAAAAATCTCTCAAGCTCAAGCTGTCTTTAGCGGGGGCCTCCGACAGAGAGATTGTGAGCCGAGCCGTGCAATGAGTGTTAATCATACACATATATAAAATAGTAATGGTGAAATGAATTGTGCAGTGGGATGGCGGTACACATTAGGCTGTTATGTTTAACGCAACAGCTAAGTCTGAAATGACTGCTTTATGGATAAAGGTTCATTTGACGTCTCACTTCCTCTAGTTAATTTGCTTTGATGTATTTCCCATTTCGATGTTAAGATTTTATGGAAATATTTTCATTTTCATGCTTTGTTGACAGTGACTTAAGACAATTTGTAGATTCCAAGCCACCAGTTCCAGCTCTGGCTCATTGTTATTTTTTGAGATATCAGTGAAGCGAAAAACCTGATATGTGATGTATTATAAATATTTCTTTTGCGTACCAAAGGGAGCAATTATTCACAGAACACTTTGTTCTTTTATTCTAATGCTAGTTAAAGTTAGAAAGTACTGACTGCTCCGCTGATAGCAAAATTAGAGCAATTTTGTACTGGAATTGTGACATTGTGATATTTCAGTGTTTATGTTTTCAAAAGATGATGTAATACCTGGACATTGTTCCGACACACCCAGGAAAATGTTTGAAAAAACAAAGTTGACATCTTCCCTTTCACATATTTCCAATTCACGTCCAGCGCAAACTTTCACGTCTTGGTTGATAGGACAAAGTGTCTAAAGCTGGGTGCGCAACTTTCTACAAATACGACAAAATCTTCTGTTGTAAAAGAACTTCATGAAAATGTCTGGTCGGTGGTCAGTCAGTGTGACGAGTTCCCTGACCACCAATGTAGCTCTCTTCAGAGTTATATTGAACTTGGCACCTTCTCCCTGATTCCACCAAGTCCATAAGAAAGTGCATTGTGAAGAAACAACAACTCATAAGCAAGAAATATTGAGGTAAATTCAATTTAACCCTGCAAATAAAAATGACCAAATTCAGTGATTACATAAAGTATTCTGTGTTTTCAATTACTTTTTTTTTAGTTAAAGTATAAATATTGAACATCTTCTGAGAAGTTATTTGTATCTTAAAGAAGCTAGATTGCTCTCTAGAGTGCACATTACAATCTATGCACCATATAACCTAATAATGTATCTTCTTCCATCCTCTGTAGGAGGTTCAAAGAAGTCTCGTCAGATCGTGAGGCTCCTTCTGGTCTTGTCTCCAAACCAACAAACTTTGTACCAGGATTTGGTTAAAGCTTTTTCTAACATCTGACAGCTTTTTTGAGAGGTGGAAATGGATAAAATGTGAATAGGATTTTCAATATGGTCATTAGTTTGTGATAATATTTCAAATTGCGTCTTATTGTAAAAGTCAGCCAGAAAAATGTAAATTTAGTCATTTGAGGTCTGCCACAGTTTTTTTCTATTTGTGGGAAAGAAGAAAAGCTATGAAGTAAGACGTGGCTGATGCACCGAAACATCAACTGGGAGCACAGACTTGGGGTCACCTGGACTCCTGACCCTGACTGAGACCTTTAGACCTCTGTCTGTCCCTCAGCAGACACTCATGGCCATAACCTTTACCCTTTGACAAGCTGTTGCTTTAAAATCCTACACAATGTCCATGTTTAGGATCTAGTTCTTCCTTGGATCGATGCGACTCGTGGTTGGCAAGAAAAGCAGTAATCATCCCAAAGATGATCCCAAAGAATCAGAGGATCCCTATTTTTAGGTTGTTCTTTGTGCTTTAGAAAAGCTTATCATTAACAAAATATGTACATTTTCAGAGAAAAACATAAAAAGACAACTACTATTTATGATTTCATTCCGTTTACATTCCTTTTTTTTTTTTTTTCAAAACTGCTCCCAGTGAAGAGCTTTGACAAAACTAATCGAGGCTGCTTTTTTTCCGGCAGAGGCACTGAGCGTTCTCCGCTGCTGCGGAAAGGGTCAGCTGCACTCACTGCTGTGAAGAGGGATGAAAGAGAGGGAGTTTGAGCTGCTACCCTCTGACCAGATAATTAAAAAAGGAGAGATTCCACAAAACGCCATTATCAAAACAACTCTCCTAAACCCATTTAACACGACTTACTTGTCAAACACATAACGGCTAATGTAACTGAGCAACCCTTGTCGCGATGATTACTGCTAATGTTCATATTGTCTGCATTTAGCATGTTGTGTTTAATTGTGCGGGTCATTTTTATTTATTTAATTTGTTTGTTTAAACACAGCTATTATGCCGCTGCGGTTGTGATTATTTATATATTTTTTTTGTAGACAGACACAGTCTGCTTCTGTTTTCTTTGTACCCTGCATCACAACTGTTCTGCCATTAATTTTTTTAAAACGAATTTAACTTCCAGATGAGATAACAAGAGCTCCGAGTCGGCTCCCGCTCCTCCCTGCTCGCAGCACCATCCACCATGTTTGTGTGCTTTGACAAAAGCTTCATTAGAGAGTCCCAGCCATGCCAGTAATTGGGCCCATTTATTTTCAAAGGTACACTTAATGGTGTCTCTTATTTTTCAGCAGTGCGGTGAGGATTAAAGTACAATAGATGACGATGCCCCATTTCTCATGGCTGTATTTTCTTCATTTTAGAGGTGGCCAATTATGAAATTATTTTCACTTTTTCTTTCATCTGGGACATGCAATAAACTGTGCAGCCCTCTTTGGGTAATGGCGGTGGGTTTCTGCGGTTACTCTGGATTGTGTGTAACTATTTCTAAAAGTATAGTGCGTATCAACATGTTTCATTTACAGATGTTTTATTTTCAAAGTAGGTGTGCGCTGTATATTTGTATGAAGTATGTTTTTGCTCTCGATCCCAGACGTCTGTCTTACCCGGTTGTGGATCCGTGTGTGTTTTAAAGGGCATTTCCATATCTAGGAGGAGTGTTGTGTCAGACACCCCTCAATCCTTTTATTATACGCCTCAAAAACATCAAAAGGCATGCAAGCAACCAAGGTGGGGAGAAATTACTTTGTGTGATTTCTCTGGCTTGGTCTCCCCTGTCAGCTCTCCCCTTTATGTCAGTAATTGTGGGTGATTATTTTAACCGTGAAAAGGGTAGCAGGTAATAGAGGCTGATTAAATCCAATGGACAGCAGCCCAGACAACCCTTAAGACACAGCCGTGTAATAACAGCGAGAGTCAGCGACACCAACGCGAGCCTGTCCACTCACCTTATTTTCAGTGACACGAGGCCAGATGCAATTTAATGCATTTATTGTGCTGTGAGTCCTTATATTGACAGCTGTAAACAGTTGTGGTTAAATTGAATCTTGAAGCAGCCCGCTCTGGCTCTCGATGGTAAAGCTTATGTTACAGTGACAAAATGTGCTGGTGTGTTATAAAACGAGAAAAAAAAGCAAGCACGTGCACACATGCACATCCACACGCAGGCAGACAGGCGGATGATGTTCTATCATTTGGCAACCGCAGACTGACACAACAGGGATTAGTGTCAGCACTAAGGTCCTTTTCTCAGAAAAGAAAGGAAGGACTAATATGAAAACTTTGGCCGCCAAGGAGAATGAGTTCCTCCTTTTTCATTCCCAAACAAGACGTCTTGTAATTTCAACTTGAGATATCCAGTTAAAAGGCCTGTTGGAACAAGTGAAGCGCAGTCATAATAGATTAGCAAGTGACACGTTTTTCTTGTGAGAAATATGATGTTCTAATTTGTTTACTCTTTCTCATGGGCAACCATGACATGAAAGGTGGCGTGGGACAAAACGTCTCATTGCTCAGACGTTCACATTGTCAATGAGCAAAAAATTTAATGAACAGAAATAAGTATATACGTATATGTGTGTATATATATACACACACTGGTGGAGAGCGTTGCAGAAGTATTTTTGCTCTTTGAATCTTTTCACATTGTCTAACTTTAAATCCATGTCAATCAATATTATGAGTTAAACCAATAAGAAGTCAGGAATAAATATGCACTGGAATATTTGTTTTAAAAAGAAAATACTTTGCAGAACAAAAAGCAAAATTTTATTATTGTCCGACCACCTTCTAGAAGCTTAAGACAAACGAGTGTCAATAGGAGTTGTTATGGCTTTCTTTAAAAAAAAAGGGAGAAAAAGAACAGCAGAAACAACTTTTTTGTCGATTTGTGCAATTAACAACTAGTGGTCCTGCAGACAGATTCTTCCACCTGGACGTCTGCAGCTCCCATAAAGTTACCATGGGCCTCTCGGCTGGTTTCCTGATTAACATCCTCCTCGCCCTGCCTTTTAGTTCAGGTGGATGACCATGCTGTGATAGGTAAGCACATGGACCTTACACTTTTCATTTTCAGTTAATAAACAGGCCCATTCTTTGTAAGAGGCCTGAAAACTGATACATTGTTTCATATCCTACTGATATGAAACAGTAGGATATGCTTCAACTTTATCCACAACTTGTCTGCTTTACTCCTTGGTTTCTATGATGCTGTTTGCTCTCTAATGTTCTGTAACTAACCTTTAAGGCCTTCATGAAACAGCTGTGCTTTGTTATGAGCTGAAAATTACACACAAACCGGAGAAAATGATGGCACAGTTTTCAGATTTCCTTTTATTCATTTGTAAAAAAAAAAAAAATATATATATATATATATATATATATACAGTATATATATATATATATATATATATATATATATATGTGGCATATACCAAGGAGATGCTCTGTCCCCACTGCTGTTCTGCATAGGCCTGAACCCCCTCAGCCAAATCATCAACAAGACTGGCTACGGATACCGACTGAAGAATGGGGCCACAATCAGTCACCTCCTCTACATGGATGACATCAAGCTGTACGCTAAGAGTGAGCGAGACATCGACTCACTGATACACACCACCAGGATATACAGCACTGACATTGGGATGTCATTCGGACTAGAAAAGTGTGGTCGGATGGTTACAAAGAGAGGGAAGGTCGTCCGCACAGAAGGGGTCTCACTCCCAGAAGGAACAATAGCAGACATAGAGCACAGTTACAAGTACCTGGGAATACCACAAACAAATGGCAACCTCGATGAGGTCACAAGGAAAGGAGCCACAGCCAAATACCTCCAACGAATAAGGCAAGTCCTGAGAAGCCAGCTCAATGGCAAGAACAAGATCCGTGCAATAAACAGCTATGCCTTACCAGTAATCAGATACCCTGCTGGAATAATTAGCTGGCCAATGGAAGAGATAAAGGCCACGGATGTTAAGACTCGGAAGTTACTAACCATGCATGGAGGGTTCCACCCCAAATCCAGCACCCTGAGACTGTACACAAACCGTAAGGAAGGAGGCAGAGGACTAGTGAGTGTGAGAGCCACTGTCCAGGATGAAACATCCAAGATCCATAAATACATCAAGGACAAAGCCTCAACGGATGATATGCTCAGCGAATGTCTCAGGCAATGGGGAACACAGGATGAGGGGCTAGAGGTTCCATCATGGAGAACAAGCCCCTACATGGGATGTACCACCGACAAATAACTGAAGTGGCTGATATCAGGAAATCCTACCAATGGCTGGACAAAGCTGGACTCAAGGACAGCACAGAGGCTCTCATCCTGGCTGCACAGGAACAGGCCCTAAACACCAGAGCAATAGAGGCTCAGATCTACCACACCAGACAAGACCCAAGGTGTAGGTTGTGCAAGGAGGCCCCTGAGACAGTCCAGCACATAACGGCAGGGTGCAAGATGCTGGCAGGGAAAGCGTACATGGAACGTCATAACCAGGTGGCGGGCATAGTGTACAGGAACATCTGTGCAGAATATGGACTGGAAGCCCCGAGATCGAAGTGGGAAACACCCCCAAAGGTGGTGGAGAATGACCGAGCTAAGGTCCTGTGGGACTTCCAGATCCAGACAGACAAGATGGTAATGGCGAACCAACCGGACATTGTGGTGGTGGATAAAGAACAGAGGAAAGCCGTTGTGGTGGATGTAGCTATACCAAGTGACTACAACATCAGGAAAAAGGAGCATGAGAAACTGGAGAAATACCAGGGCCTCAGGGAGGAACTGGAAAAGAACTGGAAGGTGAAGACCACAGTGGTGCCTGTGGTCATCGGGGCCCTCGGGGCAGTCACCCCCAAACTGGAGCAGTGGCTAAAACAGATCCCAGGAACAACATCAGACATCTCAGTCCAGAAATGTGCAGTACTAGGCACAGCCAAGATACTGCGCAGAACCCTCAAGCTCCCAGGCCTCTGGTAGAGGACCCGAGCTCAGAGGATGAAAGAGAGAGAGATCACCCGCAGAGGGTGAGAAGGGAATTTATATATATATATATATATATATGTATATATATATATATATATACGTATATAAGACTACCATTTCATAATTATACCCATCTTGGTCTGTCTGATAAAATTCCTGTAAAATCAATTACATTTTATTTTTGTAACCTGGTACAATGTGAAGACATTGAAGGCATGTGGATTGTCTTCAAGTGTGAGTGGATTCTTACATTTTATTTATAAGGCCAACCACAAGGCATCTTTTCCCACAACTTCACACAAGGAACTGAATAGTATCATGAAAAGATCCACATGAAAAATACTACTACTGTCCACTACTGCTGATTTGTCTCAAAAGCATAAAATCAAAACAAAAACAGTTTGCACATATTTCTATGAAGGAAATACTTTTTTAAATACTTGATTTTTACTTTTGACAGACTGACATTTTACTCCTTTGTGTTGAAACCTTGCATCGAGTTTTACACCCGAAGCCGTGAAAATTCAGTCCTTTTGCCGGAAGCGGACTACAAACCATGGGTGACTACTTATTTAGAAAAACTCTGCTGAAGTTAAATCACCATCTACTAGGTTTGGGCTGAATTCTAAATGTGATCTTTATTGATGAACAGAGGCTATGAGCACAAAGAAGTCGGCCTGTCGGTGGGGGCGTCTGGGCGGACATAAATCATGTCTTCTCCATGCCATTACCTTTTGGAGCTTTAGGGAGGTTAGGATTGAGGCTGCTGTGGGAACATCCCCTACAGAGACTTTTGGTGGATGGGGACTTTACACCCAAGTAAACAACTCTCCCTGCCCAGAGGGCAGCACCAACAATATCCCATCCATTACACCAGCAAAGCAGAGAAACAGAGTGAGGACCAAGTAAGGAAAAGAAACAACAAACATTTATTTACTGTCATTGTTGTCATTTTGGCAGTTTTTTTTTTCATGATTTACGACTGACGCAGATGGCGCCTCGAAGTGAATTGATTGGGTCAGCTTGATTGGTCTTGGTGTGGAAGCAGCTCAGAGTGCAGCCTTTATGTGAAACTAACATATACAAATGCATAGGTGAGAAGCAAGTTGAATCAAAATGCCAAATGTTCGGTGGAAAAAAAAAAAACATTGTTAGAAGCTTTGAGAAGCAATGAACCATCGGTAAAACTGGTAAACTTTGCTGTAAATTGTTTAAATATTGAAAATATTACCAATGACGTAAAGATGTTAGAGATTTGCAATCGCAGATGTTTACACTTTCTGCAGGAACAACTCGCCATTACTTTTATTACAGAAATGAGAAGTTGTCTCAACCTGTCAAAACCTCAAAGAATACATCAGTCAAACAGCTTTTGCACAGATCAGGCAGATAAATTACACAACCGCACTGCTTGTGTGTCGTGAATCACAACTTTAAGCCACCCTTTGCAATGTCATCCTGATTATTTTAAGTACTGTTTTTCCATAAACATCTGACTTCATCTAACATTCCTGTGATACCTGCAAATATGCAACACATTCCTCTGAAAATCACTTCAAGATTAAATTAAATTCATTCTTTGGCATGAATGATAAAAAAACCATAAATAAAGGCGCTTAGAAAAATCACAAGAAGTGACAAAAAACATTTTTACCATCGAAAGGGAGGACGTGGACCACTCGCACACGAGTCGGAAAGCTTGAATAAACAAATAATCTAACGTTGTTAGATTATCTGTCTGATGGAAAAGTACAGAGCAAGTCTGAGGAGTAATGCAAGATGTGCGAATAAGATAATCTAGTCGTCTAGCTCTGAACTCACTTGGTTAGGTGATCTGATACAGGATGTATCATTTTTGCCCCCAAAATGCCTAAGGGAGCATGACATTAAAAGGCAGTTGCTTCAGAGTGAAAAAGTATTTAATTCTTGTTTAAAAGGGACTTTGAAGCAGCAAAGACTGTGGTTTAATGTTTATTTCATGGATATTTTATCACCATGTTAAAGAAACCACAAAACATGGGAATGACACATAATGACCTAAAATTACAAGACAAAACTAGAGAAACCAAAACCAAGTAACCACTTTTTATTTTTAAATATGAAAATGCTTTAGATTACCATTAACATTTGTTACATGTTAAATTCAAGATAAATCAAACTAATTTGTTTTTTTTCCCCAAAGTTGAACCAAATAGAAAGTCCTCAGAGAAGACAAAATAACAGCAAAAACAAACTATCACACACTTTTTTTATGTGAGTCCCAAATTATTACAACATGCTATGCTTAGTCACTTTTTCATACCCACCTCGCTAGAACCAAAGATGCATTTCATTTTTGCTTTCACATTGTTACTAAATGTCAGAACTGAATTCAAGACTCACTGAACCAGGCCTTGTTTTTTAGTCTGTTGTTATTATTTTACATCAGCTTGTGAGAACTATGTTGTGTGTTTCCTGTTTTTAGTTAACAGCAGTGGCATGGAGCGTTTTCAGATTACAGTCTGGACACCTTGTTAATAATGAGTTTTTGTTTGATTTACTGTTGACTTTCTATGACATAGTCTATTCTTTTCTGACACCAACAAGGAGTTTCCATCTATACAGCTGATGTTCATGGATATTTTGTCTTTTCCAGAACACGCTGTTATCCTGAAAGATAGTTATTCATGAAAATACCAGCAGAGCAACAGTTTCAAAAATATGTTTAAAGTAATCTAGATCTCACTTTCTTCACCATTCTGATGCTCATTTGAATTTTCAAATCCTTGTCATCACATTTAGATGCCTAAATGTTGAGTTTAGGCGTGTGTTTGGATGCCCTTGTGTTTGGATGATTTGCTATTTGCGTTCACAAGCAATTAACTCGATCTACCTAATAAACTGACTAGGTGTTTGCACATGCTGTGCATATTGTTAAATTAATCAAAATTATGCTGCAGAGGTTGATAAAAATGAGTATGAAGAATCTTTAAATAAAAATATTAAAGTTTGTTTTGATTCCCATTAGATTAAAAACAGTATTTTGTAGAAAATATTCTGCATTTTTGCATTGAAATCATCTTTGTATTTCAGAGCTCAGGTAGGTCAAAGTACTATCCAATGCTGTGATATGAATCCAAAAAGTAAAAGGTAGAGTGCTGGTCAGAGAGAAGAAATGAAAAGAAGAGGTTTCAACAAGTGATTATTGAGAAGACAAAGACCCCGCTGTCTTGAGCCTGACAGCACCCTCTACATCAGGTGGCCCTCATATCTTCCCCATCCCCAAGCTCGCCATCCAATTCCATCCAGACAAGGGAATTTCCTCCTCCCAACCACCCAACCATCATCCATTTATTCCTCCATTCATCTCTCCTTTTCCCCAGCAAATGGAAATAATAACACAAAACAACACAACAACCAGCGGCTCGCTCTCCCTCCTCTTTTTCCAAACCTTGCATCCAATCTCAGCCTTCTTGGCATGATGGGTCTTTTGATCAGACCTCTTAACTCAGTCCCAGTGGGAGAAAGAGATATGTCTGAATCATGCTAAGAATGTTACTGGCAGGTTTTGGTGTGGTCTAGCCATTCTGTCTGCCAGCGAATACCATGCAGTACCAGCCAAGAGTTGAGACGCCTGCACTAAGCAACGTATTTGGTGTCGCAGACAAAACTGGTTTTGCGTTTCATTAGATTACCCAGACACTTTGAGACAACTGGCCAACTCTTAGTAGAATTACAGACGAAGCAATTGTTTGTAAAGGTTTACATTCTTAAGATAAGCAAGGACAGGAGTTGTTGACAATGTGCCTAAGCAATGTCTGGGTTGGTTCCAAGAGATGACTACTCTTACC